>CAEFZY010021382.1:0-124442 GCA_903066815.1 Brachyrhaphis roseni | reverse complement strand
AAGAGAGAACTTATCAAATCATGTATATATATATATATATATATATATATATATACATGTAAAGAACAGCATCTTTAAGTTCAGTGCTCTCTAAAAACATTCTCCACCTTAAGTTCATAACAGTTATATTTGCTTTTTTAACAACTGTTGTTTTTAAATGTGCTATATAAATCTATTTGATATAAACCCTGTATTCCTTTATATCAGGGTTTTTTTTTTACTACTTTTGGATGTTTTTAGGTATTAGTTTTGAAAATTGTATGTAGTTTATGTTAACTTTCTTGTATTCTGATTGGCTAACATTTACACCTCACACTTACTTTTTACTCTCCCTGAGATATAAAAATTTTTCAGAGGAACTTTAAAACAGATGCAGGTGTTTTTTGCAATCATTTTCACATTGTTTGACAAAAGCGACTAAACTATCTAAAGGGTCAAATCCTTTATGTTTGTCCTTAATTGGGACCAAATTTGGTTTAAAAGGAATCAATTCAAGTCGGTTTTCAATATGAAATAGAATATAAGATCATACTGAGCTGTGGACAAACATCTATTAAAACTTTCTGAAGATAATACTTGTTAAAAGTGTAAGTTATATAGAAGCTATTAGATACTTAACCTACTTACTGTAAAGGCTTCTACGAGCTTGTGTTTCCTTCAGCAATCATTTGTTCATCTTTACAATTAGAAACACCACAGCCCCTGCTTTATTAACTCTTTCCCTACCTGGCTATTGTCTTGCGAACATAAAAAGGGCTTCAGGTGCTGAAAGAGAGACAGGAAGGAGGAGTGGATTTAATGAAAGCTCTGGCATCTGTATCCAATTCATCTTGTCAACGTTGCGCTGCCATCTTTGCCCCAAAACCAAACCTCCGGCATGCCTTGCCAGCCTCTTTAATTACTTTCCCTTTTTGTATGGAATGGCAATTGGCAGAATTGACAGACAGATGCAGCGACTCTGATTAATTAAAATAATAAAGCAAGGTAGAAGACGAAAGGGGGTGGAATATCAATGCACGGACAGCTTCTATTGACGGGCAAGCAGCGAGGGGACGTCAACAGGGCAGGGAACGCTGATTTACTCAGTGACAACAGGACGGCCTTCGGGCTTGACAGGACTCTACAGAAGACAGGCAGACAGTGAGTTAGAAGACAGGGAGGGTGGGGTTTGTGTCCCACTCACATCCTCAGGGGCTGGACAGGAAAACCTCCAGGTGCCTCAGCAGCTGCAGTGTCCCGCTCTGAAAATGCTGGTGCTATCACACCTATCAAAATGAGATGGAGTTAATAAAAGCCGTCTCTGGGGATTCATCAGCTCTAACAGCCGTATATTATTTCAGGAGACAAAGGAAACATCTTTCTGAATGATAAGTCCTAAGAGAGTAGGTAGCCATTGTACTATCACTTTCTCATTACGAACTGATATCACATCGTGTTGGTTTGGTGGACTCAGGGTGAAGGTAAAAGACAATTATTCATCAACAGATCACAGCTGAAAGATATTGAGCTGCAAATAATGTCACCTGTTTCCTCACAGTGGCTTGCAATAGTATTCACTCCCCTTGAACTTTTGATATTTTGTCACTATGGATTTCATTGGTAACATATACAAACAGGCATTTCTCTTCAGGCTCTTTAATTCAACACTTTATGGAAACACCTTTTGCAGGCATTGCATCTCCAGATTTTTCAAAGTATGTCTAGACCAGCTTTGTATATTAAGTTCTGACAATTTCAGCAGCTGTATTATTATTAAAATTATTACCTGCTCAACAAAAAACTATCCTTTCCGCAAAATGAACAAATCTGTGACTGCATATTTTTTATTGCTAATGCATAATTCTGAGCTTCACAAAAACACTGGGTTTTAAATGACTGTGACCTCCCATCTGCAGGTGGTAGTATTTGTTAATTCTACTGCACTGTTGACTCAGCCTTACTTGATGTCAAATTACAGTCTCTGATTGATATGGTAAAAAAAAAAAAAAAAACTCAAGCTATTTAAGTTCTTTAAAGATTAAAAGTTTTGTGTGTCCAATCAGTCTGCTTGTTATTTTTTTCTCATCTTTTTTCTTCCACATGTATATTTTGGAAGAGGTTTAATAAATATATATGTATATATTGCAAAATGCCTTACAAATCTTTTTTAAGCAGAACTAAAACATCTGTGATTTGATTGCAAAAAAAATCCCAAAACAGTTGCAGAAGAAACAGCAAACCTAAATATTTTAGGTTAATCTTCAGTTTCTAGATTTGTGTGTGTGTGTGAGGGGGTGTGCGGGTGCGGGGGTGTGTGTGTGTGGAGGGGGTGCGTGAGTGTATGTGTGTGTTTTCAATAAGAACAGGATGTGGTGCATTCTTGGTGTGTTTTGCCAAGTTTAACAAGTGAGTGCTCCTAAGTAGTAAAAGTCTTTTTAGTAAAAGTAATTGGATGTTCATAATGCTGTTTACTATTATATCTCATTAAAAGCTAAACATATCTGAATTAATACTTGTGTTTTAATTCTCGTGTTTCACACCATAAATATAGAATTTTATTAAGATTTTAATTTGACTGTATCTTCAGTTAGAAGTAAACCCTAGCATTTATTTTAAATAGGCTGTTTTTTAAATGTGATCGAGGGCCATCCAAAATTGTACAGAAGGCCGCAAATAGCCCCTGGGCAGCACTTTGGACACCCCTGACTTGGTCATTTGACTGAATTACCTCCTCATGCACTTAAATTCTGCAGTCCTCTCCTAATGACCTAATTATGTATTTCTGGTGTGTTGCTTCAGAGAAATACTTAAAAGTTGCAGGACACTGCCCTGGTAGACTGGAGTTTGACACCAGTCAAACATTCAACTCTGGCTGAGGTTGTCATCCTGCTGAAAGGTGAACCTCTATAATATCAAGTCTTTTGTGCCCTCTGACATAAATACTTTCCTTGCCTGACCTGTCATTTCGGGTGGACAACCATATCTTGGCAGGTATTCAAAATAAAAAGAGTATGTGCCACCTTGAAAAAGATCATTGTGTCTCTTGCGAGGCATTGGTTGTTCATACAGTCATTTTTCCCTCTAATGTATTTCCCAATATTTTTGGTTCATTTATATTAGAAGGAAAGTACATATAAAAATGAGTAATGGGTATAGAAGGAGTTCATGTTGTCCTTCTGTGTTTGCATAATTGAGTCATCAGTAGAGTTGTTGTACTCTTACAGTAAGCTGCTTCTCTCTGCTGATCATATTTTCTAATGAAGCAGAGTAAGAGCAAGAGTAAAAGTGTGAGAGCTGCCTTGATTTACCCTTTTTCAATGAATCAAATGAATGTTTTCTAATATACAGCAGCATTTCTTCAAAAGCGTGCAACGGGATGCTGGAAGTAGCATCCACCCATACTGTGGGCTGAAATGTGAGAAGTGTAAGTTTGTGTGTGCGAAAGCTGACCTGCAGTGCCCACATCCTCAAGCTGACACTTTAGAGCTGCTCTGTCTCAGCTGAGCGTGTCAGAACAACAGAGACGTGGAAAAGACCAGCATGTTTACCACTTTTCTGTGAAATCAAATACAAGCAGCTCTCGCTGTGCCCGACTGTGTGAAAGCAGCAGATTGAGTCATTCACAGCTTCAAAGTTGCCCTGATACGTTGTGACTGTGGAAAGCTCCTGAATGCCACCATCATTTAGCTTTTTTAGCTACTAATGTATGAAACTACAATTAGAAGCTTCAGTTGTGTGGTTTTTCTTACATTAGGGAAGTTATCTAATAAACCAGATTTTACACATCAATGCAATACAACAATCATCCCAGCTTAATCCAATTCAGATTAGAATTTAGGTCTATTCACATACATTTCCATTTTATTCAGTTCATTTCAACATGTAATCAAATACCTTATAGCAAAGACACTAAGATGTAATAAATTAGGGACTGTCTGTACATTAAGCTGGTACATCACAGTATGTGTCTCTTACAGCAATGTTCAAAATGGGGAATTGTAATTCCCTATTGTATTAGCATGATGTCTGCTAATACTAATGTATTCCACAGAGTAAATGAGTTATTGACTACAGATGAATTGCACTGGTTCAGAAAAAGTCCAGTTGAAAAAATAAATAAAAAATAGGACAAATATATATTGATGTATGCATGTAAGTAGTTTTAAAATTAATATAATCAGTAAGACTGACTTTTTAAAAAACATTTTCCCCATTTATGACTGAACTATATACCTATGTTGTGGATAACATAACATAGATATATATAATATATATTTATATAATATATAACCTTTCACAAAGTTATATATTATGTTTTATTTTATTAAGCTGAAATAAAACTATTTAGTTAGCTAACTACAGTGAATTTTGATTTAATTATTTTTTTATTTGTTTTATTTGTTGATTTGTTGTGTTTTATTTAACTCCTAAAAAGACAAATAAACAAAATAAAAAATAATCAGAATTAAACTTATTTGAAGACTTATTTTAAGATGATAGTTTGTAAATTGCTGTGTTGACAGTAGAAATAGAGGCATATATCTTACCTTTGATTTTTCTACAAGTGAAACTGGAACAGAAATTTTTTCAGTGTAATATTCCTTTATGGGATTGAACCCTTACAGCAGAAGGTATTTTAAAATCCCCATCCACTAAATGTTTTCTTTTTTTCTAAAACAAAATGAAATGCAGCCATTCACTCTGTCTGCTGCTGACTTCATACTGCGTGAAGAATCTGTGGTTTGGAAGCCTTAGACGCCACCTTCTGGGCAGATAATGAATTGCACATTCAATTAAATGTTCTCTCCTTCAGAGAGCTGAACACAGCTGTTGAGGATCAGAATGGCTGACGGAAAACAGGGACTTCTTAAAAATATTTCTTCTTCTCACTAAACATATTTTAGTTTAAAAAACTGTTTAGATTTTTGACATTTCAGCTGCTATTTTGTGTTTTCCAATTTTCCATAAACAGATGGGGGGTTTTTTTTCCAGTGGAAATTAAAATACAAAAAGGAAGACAAAGATATTAAGAGGGGCATCTTTTCATCCAACTACTCTAAGCAAGCTACTCTACAATAAAAATATATATATATTAGTGTGCTGATAAATGTAAGAAACCTCTCAGAGAAGCTGTATATTTGATATATTCATAATCAACTGCGTTGATGTACTTGCCTGACGGTCTTAAACTGCGATGGAGCTGGCAGGAAATGAAACAAATTCGATTAGCTTTCCACTCTGTGTCCGAGGATTGGCTGCTTTGTTTCCTTCTGATTGTTCAATTAAAAGTGCGCCTCCACTTTAGAAGGCTGGACCCATTACAGAAAGTAATTTCAAGAGCCAAGCTGTTTGCCCTGCTTGCCTCTCTGCTACGAGGAATTCCCTCTTCACTTCTCTGCAGTCGAGCCGAGGCAGAGAGTGTTGGTAATATTAGCTCCCGTTTTTATTGAGAGATCCATTAATTGTAGCCTCCTGCCGCTGACCCTTTGACCCCCGCTGACCCTGAGACATCATGTTACCATCCAGTCAAACGTAGAGTTAAAGCAAGTTGAATAGACATCTTTTGAATGTAATAAAACTAATCTGCAGCTTTGAGCAGTACAAGAAACCCGACTCACAGATCTGACAGCTGGCCTTGGCATCAAGATCTTCCCCCATCCATTAAGTATTTTATTAATCAAACCATCTGTAATATTTGCCTTATCATACATTGTGGCGGCCAACTAAAAGGGGATATTTGTCCAGAGAGCTCCTTCAGAAGAAAAAAAACAACATTAGGCTGCACTCTGGGTTGTGCATTAGGAAAAACAACATTCAGCCTTTGGGACGGGGTTATGTACAGTAATATACTACCATTAAGTATCCTACTTATCTAATGCAACCATTTAGTTTGTTGAGTCTTTACGAGGAGCGTGGAATTTCTCTGAAATCATCCTGACGTGTCTGCAGTCGTCGTCTGCTTGCTGTGTATGTTGATAGTGTGAACCTTTTATGGAGGAGTACGAGTGCTGTATCGCTTCCAGCTCCTTGACAAGCTATTTCTGAGGATGATGGCTGAATACGTTCATTGCAGCTTTATGACGGGTCATTTAGGAAGTATCATTTCTGCAGTACTTCACAGGATCTCTTTATCAGCTGCTGAGCGCGCCCCACAATAGAAGACTTGTGTAACTTTATATATACGCTTTTGTCTGATGGCTACATAAACTGCACTCTACCTGTTTTTCGACAGCCAAGGTCTGGGCCTGGGACAGGCGCTGAAAGCAAACACCTGATTGTATTAGTGTCTCCCCTTTAAGCTGTTGTCACCTAGCTGACCGATTATGGGCAATTACCTGCTCTGTCGGAATCCTAGCCGAATAGATTGAATTCAGATTGATTTTTGCCCAGGAAAGAGGGGGGAATTTAAAGCCTTTTTTAATTGGGTATTTGGTGTGTGCTGATCTGAACACCGTGGACTTCCCCAGGGATCCTTTATGGGCCAATAATGGCATTGGAGTGGGGGGGTGCTGCAGTCTCGTCAGCCGACTCCCTCCCAAGGCCATAACCCTGCATTTGCTCTGAGTGCTTTTCTATTATGCATTGATAGTTGAGCATCAATCAATAAGAGGGGAAACAGAAAACCCAGCGAAACCAACTTCTTAAGTGTAAAATGCCTCTTAATACCCAAGGCCTTTCAAACAACTTAACCTGGACGCTTTTTACCCTCACCCTTCCTCCCTCTGCTCTTTGAGGGACATTTACCGGCGCCTGGCGACACAATGTTTTATTTAGGAGGGCTGGAAATGTGCAGCTCTCAGGTGAAAATGCACCACAGTCCTCTTGTTATACTTCAGCAGTATATCACTGGGTGTGTGCAGGCACCAAAACAAGCTCACAGAAGCAAATAGAACAGTGCATTTCAACTATATCAGCACATTTTGTTTCTACAGTTTAAGCTGTGGTCGACAGTTGTTTGGGTTTGCTTCAAGTGATAACAATCCTCAAGGTTGATAAGGTCAGAGAAAACTCAGTTTTTATAGGTGAATGTAGCATGTCATGAAATCAAAACCCACACATGGGCTGAAGATGATACAAAAAAAGGGGTGGCCCCTTTAAACGCACTTGTCAGCTGGTTGAGATTCCGGGAAGAAAAGAAAGTGGGCAAAAACAAAGCCTAACCCACAGATAAGAGAAGCGCTGGGGATTGGACCTCCTCAGTGAAAAAAGATAAGCGGTAGACAGTCACAGCAATGACCAGCCACACAATACACAGGCCCACCTCCAGCCGTCTAAATCTCCCATCAGCACCAGTCCCCGATGGCCCTCCTGTCACTACTAATGCACCTTTTCCTATAGGACAAAGCCCCAGATACAGTAAGGTTATCTGGAGCTTTACGGGAATTCTCGGGATTGGCAAGTTCACCTTTCCTTTGGTACCGATGACAGGAGGAGATACAGATGGAGGCTATCGATTGTTGGTAGCACAGCATGTTTTCATTCAACACCCCTGATAAGCTTTAGATGCTGCATATTGTTTACCTACCTACCAGTTCAAGTTGCCCTCCAGAAGTCAGTTTTTATAGCTGGAGCAACTGATAACTTATAATATTCATGTTTTAAGGAGTATAAGCAATGAAGTATTGGTGCACATGTTACAAATGTTTTCACATGGAAACATTTCCATGTGAAAGATTGCTTACAGTGCTATGCAAAAGTATGTGTACTCCATAAACATTTTATAAAGTTAATCACAAACTTCACTAAAAAGATATAATGAGATATACCAACACAATGTAATGTATGATTGCTTTCAATGTTATTCTTAAAACAAATTAGAAAAAAATATGTCACATGTTTGTATGCAGGCACTGCCTTGCAGATTTGAAATATTTTAAAAATAAGAACCTTTAAGCAGATATTAAACTTACTTTTCATTAGGCCAAATTTCTGAATTAGAAATGTAGTTGTTGTTGGTCTGGTGTAGTATTCTAATTTTAAAGGTTGCGCTTTTTATTAGCTATGAAATGAAAATCATCATATTTAACACAAACGATAGCTTGAAAACATCAATCTGTGTGTAAATAATCTATATAATGTCTTTCACTTTGGGAATTCAGTCACAGAAATAAATAATGTTTTGAATAATAGTTGAATATGATTGTATCTTGTAGAACCACCAGTCACTGCAGTCACAGCTGCAAGTCTTTTGGATTATATTTCTACTAGTTTCTCAGAAAACAGCTCAAGATTAGTCATGTTAGATGGAAAACATCTGCGAACATCAGTTTTTCTAATTGGAGACAGATCTGGACTTTGACTGGGACATTCAGAAACATAAATGGCTAGGCATAAACCACTTCATTGTAATTCTGGGTACATTTTCAGGATTGTTGTCCTGCTGGCAGCTGAATTCCCTCTACAGTCTCAGTCCTTTTACAGCACCTAACAAGTTTTTTTCCAGAATTGCCCCATATTTAGCAACCTCCATCATCCCATTCACTATCCCTGTTAAAGAAAAGCCTCCCCACAGCAAAATGCTGCTGAAGGTGTGTTCAGAGTGACATACACACACAGAACAACTTCTTATGGAGCGGCACATTAACAATTGTGGTTATAACATGACAAAATATATATTCAAAAATATTTAGAGGATGGGAATACTTTTGTAAGGCTTTGTATTCATTTAAAAAGGTCTAATCTATACTTTTAAGTCACTGTTTTTATATTTTTAAGACGAAATTTCAATTCGTCTGGGGGTCTGGTGAGCAAATATCCAACCAGAGGATGCCCCCAAACTACTTTGGTTACACAAACTTTGTTTTTGGCTTCAATGCATCAGCACCCTCTCCCTCCATCTGCCATCTGCTGCTGAAGAATCTGTTTCACTCGATGAGCCAAGCCCAGCCTTTATTGGTCCTAATGGCACTATCAGCTGAGCCGCCAAACCCAATTACCTTTTAAAAAGGGAGGCCACCCCAGCTAATCATGGCTGCCTAACCTGATTTGCCTGTGATGAAGAGACGGGATAAAGAGCAGTTAATGGAGGGAGAATGATCTCACAAATACAAAAAACTCAATTCATTTCTCCAGGAGAGCAATCTGTCCGATTCAGCGGTAATGGAGTGGAGATTCATTAGTCCTCAGGCCTTAGTAGTAGCAACGTCCCCTTATCAACTAAATGACAAAAGAACATTAACTGTGCTTCACTTATAGACTTTATGTTGTTGGGAACAGACACAGAAAAGCTTCTAGACTGGTAGCTGGAGCAAAATGTCAACTGGGATGGAAAGCAAGAAAGAAAAATTACCTAATCAGTTGTTAAACGGCAAAACAACTAGGTCTATTTTGGTTGAAGTGGTCTATTTCTCAGACTTTTACAGAATGTTGCAAGTCGCTTTGCAGAATAAATATTTAAACACATTTAATACACTGTTTCCTTGATAAGTAGTAAATTATTGTTATTTTGCCTCCAATGAGGTTGGAATCGGCTTAAAACCTAAGTTACCACCACTGTTGAGCTTTTCTGCACATGAAACTGTAGGAGATTGCTTGCTTGCACAAAACTAAGATATCTAGATTTCATAGTGTTATTTCTTTTTTTGTTTAAATCATATTTATACTGCATTAAAAATAGCTTTCCTTTAGGCTCATCTTTCACTCCTTAATACTATAATCATAGTATCCTATAATACATTCTGCGGCTGTGTATTACACTAAACGGCAAAACGACTAGTCATCCAACATCTGCTTTTCGCTCCAGCAGTCTCATTCACAGCATATCCCGTTGATGATGTAAGCGACACATGAATGACCAATTGATGCAGCACATGAATAGATGAGAACATGACCCCAACCCCTCAGAATCCACACGCTGCTTCAGCCCGGTCTGCCTCAAATATGATCCACAGGACGTCGACTGGATGGGGCATAGGGCCATAGCCAGGGTTTGCAGACGGACATTAGGCCAAAGCCAGAGTTAAAATCCTATTAGTTTGAGTTGGGAATCAGATTATCGTCGTCGAGAATCACTCGTCTGGCAACTAGGGTCTAATTTACGCCAATCAACGGCAATTATTGAGGGGAAGGGAGCCCCTATTAGAGAGCCTCATCCACTTAGTCTAATGAATGGGGAAGATTCAATCTTGGATGTGGAGACACATTGGAGGGCTGCAGCTGAATGTGACTGCAGCAGCAGGCCAGAGAGGAGCGGCTGTTATTTATCAATGACAGGGTGCTGTCAGAGCAAACATACGTTAGCCATGGGGCACTGGGCTCTGGTTTCTACGCTCTGAGACTCTGTTCAGTATTATAACTCATGTAGCTTTTCTGTTGACTATTACTTTTGTGTGAAGATACACATACAGCAAAACAAAAATAAAATTGCCCTTTTTTGACTTTTTTGTCACATTTAGAGTCTTCAAATCATGATATCAGACAAAGGCAACTTGACTAAATGCAAAATTAGTCTGGTCATATGTGAAAAAGTAAAATAAATTATGAATTAAGTGTTGTTAATTAATTTTTTTTTTTAAAAGCTAACTTCAACGTCCCTTGCCACAGATGTGCTTCTTACTTACTGTGGAATGAGTAGAATCAAGAAATAACCTACTTTGTGTCTGACAACACAAAGTAGGTTAAAAAATTCCCTAAATTGCAAGAAATAATGCTCCATTCTACAGAAGTTTAAAGAGTTGTGGAAATTCTATCAGTGTTAAAGTGTTAAAAAAAAAAAAAAAACATTCCAAAAGCTTTGGGATGTCTGAGGCAGATTTGCTGCTTCAAGACAACTTATTGAACTTGCCTGGGCATCAATTAATGACACTTTTGTCATGCAGCAGGACAATGATCTGAAGCACACCAGCACAATGGGATTAGCTAGAATAAAATAAAATAAAGATTGTGGAGAGGAATTGTAAAAGTTTGGATTTAAATTCAATTCAGATCCTTTGGTATGACCTTAAATGAACTTTTTATATTATAAAACCATCCAGTGTGTGCAAAATTGTACAAAAAAAAAAAAAAGTGGATTACCATTTCTCTAAAAGGCTCTGCTTGTTATTGTGAACTTTTAACAAGAAGATGTAAGCTTCAGGGACAATTACTTTTCACAGAAGTTGGTTTGCATGGGTTTTATTTTCCTTTGAGTGTAACAAAATTCAAAAACAGAAGAAATCATTAAGGGGGCAAATACTTGTTATACCACTGCATGTGCATGCCTGCTTTTAGGTCTCATAATTGATCATAAACCTGCAATTCTGTAATACAAAGAAAACATTTTTTGTCTAAATGTGCACAAACATATTGCAAACATCATAAAGTTCACGGATTTATCTCTTTGACTTCTTAGATTGCATTATCCATGATAATAATAAAACCTTTCAGAATATTTTCGCTTTTGCTTCCCAGACATTAGGTTCAATTCTATCACATTGTGAAATCTGCTTCTCAGATGAAGCAGATTTCACAATGTGAACTTAGAGGAAACAGTGTGTTTTGCCTTTGCAACATGTTGCTGCAAAATGTTTTAAACCCAGTGACTCAAATGTGGCCACTGACTCACTCTGAAAATGTTTTTCTTATTTTTCATCCCATCACAAGCAAGTTTGCAAACTCCAATTTGTACTGAACAATGCAGCTTGATTTGCTTTCTCACACTGCCCTCTGCTGTTAAACAAGAGGAATATGGGTGTCATGTTGGGATGAGCCAAGAAACAGGTCAGTAGGTGACTTCATGGTTAAATAAGAATCTTATAAAGTATTTGCATATTTGCAAAAGGTTAAAATTTAGAAATAACTTTCCAATCATTTTAATGGGTTACTATTACACTATTGATCATAACTGGAGGTGGAAGCTGAAGTAAGACTCCAACCATGGAAAGTTGATTTGCATATTTGCCTTGCATGTGCAGTTTTTACATTTTTGTGGTGTCACAAATTACATCAGATTCTGTGTGTTATGACTCTTTATGTGCTTCTCCAATAATTCACTGTCATGCATGTTTTATTTTTTAGACTTGTTTTTCATATATAATAGAGATAAGAAAGGAGGGTACTTTCTATCTGTCTCTGCTAGATGTGCCCTGATAATCAGAGTCTTTAATGGGGGAAATTCCGAGACCTTTAATGGCCTCACGTTGGGGTTTAGCTTTTCCAGATAGAAGAGATGTTATTATTAACAACAAATATTTCCAGCGTGGAGTGTTTCATTTCCGATAGCCTGCTCTGACTTTTCCGACTAAACAGACGCAGAACAAAAAGACTATTTATCGCTTTCTTTCACAGTGTTGCAGATTTTGTATATTTTCAGTTACATTACAACATTTGCTTTCAAGTTTTTCCACTGGAACAATAAAATAAAAGACTTATATGCATTATATTTCACTATCACGGATAGTACTGCTAACCACCACTAACTGAAGAAATGTCCCCATAGAAATGAAGAAAACAAAGTCCTCTTCCAGATTTATTAAATGTTAAATGTTGTGGTTGAAGGCCAGGCATGCATCAGAGTGACTCAACTTGTTCCTTTTTTTAACTGCTTATGGGAACAAGAGGATGAGGTATGACAAGTCATTTCACCCTGCGCCCTTTCCCTTCTCAAGTTTGACTGATCAAACCTGAAAATTCAAACTTTAACAATGTGGGGGTGTTAAACCATGTTTGTTCCTGTGGCAACCTTCACATTTCTCTGCCTGTGGGCTGCTTGTTCCACTTTACTTCACACACTCTCATAATCGCTAATCACTGTCCCCACTGAAAATCCTTTATGATTACAGCTGCTGACAGCGACCCTCCATCGAATGAAAGGTTTCAATTCAGCCATTTGGCTGAACACAACGTCAGGCTTTCCCCCCACCCCGTCTTGCCCAACCACACAATAGCCACATCCTGTAAAGTGAATATTTACCACTTTCAGAGTTCTTCATTTCATAAACTCAGGTAGGTACAAATTAACTTTTTAAAAGGAAGTTTGTTTGGAGGGTAGATCAACTTAGGAGCATTTTGTTACATTTTGGAAAAAAGCACATACCAAAGTGGGAAGTTTTGAAGCTCTGACTGTAATGACCAGTAATGCATGTTATGTTGTCATCATCTAAAACTGGATACCAGTATGTCAAGGTGTAAAAAAAGCAACACACATAAATGCATAGTAAAACCCTTATTTTAGAATAATGTGATAAAGCAATCAACTATTTTAAGCAATCTCATCAAAGGGGGATTCCCCAAAGACAAACATGGCCTCTCAAAGGGTCATTATGCATTTACGTAAGGAGGATACTACTGCACACCACAACTATCTTTTATCAAAGGTGAACGAGAGAGGAAGCCTCCTTTTCACTTCATCTCACTACCTCACCATTGTACTGAGAGAAATGAAACAAACATAATGGAAACATGCCTGAATGGTCTGTGAGATGTGACTCAGGCCAAAACAGATCAGGAAGTGATATTGTTGCTGAAACGTAATTCAGGATAGACCAGAAATTTCCAATTCTGACTGTGACCTTATAGCAGTTGGCATGACAAGTTTCCCTCCAAAGGGTTTATCAAAAACATTCAGCTTATAAAGTTAATAACTTAAGAACATCTAAATTTTACAGTTTCAAATACACCTAAAAATCTGTTTGCTAATTGTAAAACATCTAGTTAATGATTGAATGAATTTCAACTACATTTTGGAGAATAAATATATCTTTTGAAGAAGATATTTTAGCTTGTTAATTGAGATCCTACAAAAAGGATTCATCTGATTATTTGACAAAGTTAATCTTATAAGCATTAAATTGTTTTTCATGTATTTGTAGCAGGGAATTATCAATTTAAGGAGGTTTAGTGTGCAACCAATATGCAATTATAGTCCAAATCTTTGTACAGTTTTAGTTTCTGATCTCATCAATAGTCTAAACTTGAAGACTGATGTGGGAAGATGACGATATGAAGGTAAATACCTATGTCTATATTGAGCCACTCTTACTGTTAAAGGTGTCCATTTGAAATCATTCTGATACCAATACCCGGGGGTGTATCGTTACATTTACTGGAGAAACCTTTAGAAAAACGAAGATTTATTCCACCATTACTCTTACTTCGACTTAAGTTATATTACTTTGAAGTAACACCACAGTTACTTGAGTATAATTTCTAGCTACTCCACCACCTCTCCCAAATAAGAAACAAACACAGCTTAACCAATACATTTCCAGACACCATCACAAACTTACAGTTTATATTATAATGGAACTTTATGTTTCCACAAAAGCTTTGTTCCAACCATCCTTCCATTCTCACTTCTGGCCATTGTCTTCGGCTTATCCGAGATCAGGTCGCAGGCACCAGGATCTCTCCACTTCTCCACTCCTTTCGAATTGGAGAAGAAGCGGCTCTTCTTTGAGCTCCCCACCCTGGTCTTTAAAGTTGAATCCAGCCACCCATTGGAGAAAGTTTATGTTGGCTGCTTCTGTCCAGGATCTTGTTCTTTGAGTCATAAACCATGTCACATCACCATAGATGAGAATCAGAATGTAGACAGACCAGTAAATCAACAGTTTGGCTTTTTGACTCAGCTCCTTTTTCATGATAAAAGACCAGAAAAGTGCCCACAATTCTGCAAATGAAACCCCAATCTGTCTATCCATCTCCCGTACCCTTCTACCATCTCTTATGAACAAAACACCTAGTTTTCCCATAAACCAGAGGTGAATGGCTTATTTACTACTAGTCAACTGCCAGCTGGGAAGGGGTGAGAAACATTTACAATCCAAAGAGCCATTTTCCCTCCTTTTTCTTAAATAAAATTTGCCCAGAGATGTAAAATTTGCGAGAGCCAAATAGTATGTTTTATTGTTAAGAACACAAACATATTCGATTTAACATTTTAGTAAAATGTCAAACAAAAAATATAATGTACATGAATTTTTTTTATTTTTTTTACTTTTTTTAAAATTATTGTTTAGTAAATGCATTGTTGAATTAAGTTGCTCTTTAGCTTCTTCTCTCAGTTAGAGGTTTCTAGTACTAAAATTGCGACTACAATTGATCTGCATTTTTCGAACGGTATCATGCATCATCCGTTGCAAAGGATCTCTGCGCCTCAACAGACAGTTTGGCAGTCATTCGTGTTCCTGAATTTTCAGACACCATTACACATCTACTTATCTTTCGAATCCAAAATAGGTAAAAATTTATATTTGACATTGGTTTTGAATTTAGAATTTGATAAACAGTGTCGTTAGACTGCAGTATCAATTCTTGAACTTTTAAATTGGTAGCTTTTTCTGTAGCCTTGACTACAATTTGTAGTTTGATTTCGAGCTACGACGTTGAAAACTGGTACCCAGGTCGCAGACTGAGTTGACGGTATATCGTAGAGCTACACACTAACCAAAACTGAAAATGAGAGGACGTTTAAATTTACTCGTATCATGCTAACTGATAATTGAAATTGGCTTAAATTGCTTGATGGGTAATTGCTAAGTTTTACGCTAGCAAGTCCGAACGTTAGCTAAGATAGCTTAGCTGTAAGATAGAAATGATTAAAAAAAGATATTTCGCCGGGGGGAAATAAATTACTGTTTTTGTTGTCTGTTAATAAAAATGCTAGTCCTTATTATATGTTGATAGTATGTTATATGACTTTTCGTGTAAAAATCTACATGTCGGTATTAATGTACCACACATTTTCCTGGAGATGACGATGCAATATGTAGGTGGGGGAGGGGTACCTGACTCTCTTGTCCACTTTTTTCCCTTGAAAAGAGAGAAAAAATAGAGGCTGTTAAATATTTATTTAATTCATGTCACATGTGTTGCTGCAAACTACAAAGTTTTGCAGAATATTCGGATTTCAGCCAATTGTCAGTTTAACCTCCCACCACCATCAATCATATTTACCAAAAGGCGAAACTATTAGTTGATCTAAAGAAGGGGAATGCTAACCTAGTTATGTTTTTAGTTAAAAGAAAGTTGAATGAAGTAGTGAAGAATGTCACTCCCCTAACAATTAATTATTCTCAGAAAAATGGCGGAGATTATTTGACTAATACTCTATATAGCAAATGAGAAACAGAGCTGCTGTTTGGACATATTCTATTCCCTTTTCTAATGTCATTTGACTGAAGTACTTTATGTAGGCTTGCTTGTGTTATATCTCCATAATCTGCCATATGAATATTTTGTAGGTAACCTGAGGACTAAAACATTAAATTTTTGGTTTATGCCCTACAAACTGCATTTATTATTAATTGCATTCATTTTTTTACTTTTTAGATAGCGTTTTCATAATTTTAAAGAAATAAATCCATTCTGTTTGCCATGTGAAAATTTGTTTGCATTGTTTATATCTACCCAAACTATGTGAATGTATAAAATAAATCTAAAATATATCTGGACTTTTGTTGACCAACACATATGTTCTTCTCCACTCAGAACTTGTTTGGCTTGCAGGATGTTTTCAGCAGGTGGATCATTTCGAGGTTCTAGAGGAACCAGTTTTGCTCAAATATTAATGAAGAGTCTGCCACCAACATCCGAATCAAGAGAGTCAAATAAGGAGCACTGCTCCTTCAGTGTTGATCAGGAATATGACTCCGTCAGACAAGGAACTAAGTCGTTCAGACCAGGTATATTCTGCAATGGGATCTTTCAGATTGTTGTCATTGTACTAGTGATATTCTTTTTAATCTCAGAAATCTCAGCTTTTTTTGCTGGGCAGTCTAAGTTGTGCATGTGCTTTAATGAGTCACTTCTCTGCTCCATTGATTCAACTAAGGTCATTTTGAGAAGCCAAAATCCTCTCCCAAAGTGTTGGTTGAAAAATACAAGAAGGGTGAAACAAATGCTGTGTCTTTGCTTCATCAGCTGGCCCAAGTTTTACAGTTTCATCTAGAAATCAAGGAAACAGTTACCACAGGTGAGGCACCATAAAAGTAACTTGGCAGGTGTGGTTTGTTGAGTGGAAGGTTTTGTTTTACTATCTGTTGTATTTGCATTTTGTGTCATTTGCTTAGCAACAAAATCGTAAAATCTAACTTTGCTTTATATTTCTATAAGTTGTTGTCTTGTGCAGTTGTCAATAACAGATTTTGTGAAAATCTGTCTGTGTGCTAGTTTGTTTCGTGCCGAAAGTTTTCTTATTGTGTGTTTTTGACACTTCTCTTTTTTGCCAAGACAAGGGAAAATAGTGGGGAATGTTGCATTAAAAGTAAAATAAGATGGGCCATCATATAACATTTTACCATTTTGAAAAGTGTAAACAACACAAAAATGTAGATCGATGAACCACCAAACTTAAGTAGCTGTTTAACACTTGTTTAAGTGACTGCAGTCTGATTATCTGTTTTTCTTTTTTTTTCTTCCATTTTTACACAGGGAATTTACCAGGGTTTTATTTTGCTTTTGCTGTTGAGATCGATGGTGTTCAGCACAAGACTGGCATGGGAGTGACTAAAAAGGAAGCTCGTCTAAATGCAGCAAAGGCTGCTTTGGAGGACTTTTTGCCTAGCTTAGGCTGTCTTAAATCTGATCTCCCTCAAACATCAGGTTAGTATTTAAAAAAAAAAAATTGGATGCTTTATAGTGTCACTGGATATGACATAAATATGAGATTATTATTATTTAAGATTTTCTTGCTATGTGCTGAAACAGATATTCTGTAAGAAAACATGAACAAGCTTGCCAGAACACGAAGAGCTCAATGCAAACATTTTTTTAAACTGAATGTGAAATACGTAAGATTTGTTTCATACATGATGTGCAAGTACTTTGCCAAAACACTCAATGTTCTGCTGAACCACAATACTGTTATACTTTTGAAAGTTGAATAAGATTTGTTAAATGTGTAACTGTTTGCCTATTTGAATTATTTTTCACTCCATAATCAAACACTTTTTTTAATTTAAAATATTGTTTGAATGGAAAATAATGTTGTTTCAGAAAATTACAAATGAATATAGCAGAATTTGGGAAAATTTAAATGGATTTCATTCATACAGCCTTAAATGTAGTAAAATAAAAAGGAAAGGGCCAAGTTTGACTAGTTGGAGGTAGAGGATACAAGTAAAATGCTCATCACTGGCAATTTGCTATGGTGCATGTAGTGTGAACCATTTTATTTACAAAGTTATCTCTTAGATTTGACCTTTCTTATGACTTTTTGTCCCCAGATGTTCCTCCACCCTTACCAGTGAAGGAAGATGCATCCGTCTCTGACAGAAATCCTTCAAGAGCCTTTTATGGTAACTCAAGATTTCTGTTTGATAGTGTTGGTGTGGGGACCAATTTCCACACTTCTGTGAATACCCTATTGGTATTTCTGCAACCACGTCTTAAAGGATAATGCTTTGTCATGTTTGTTCTCTGAAAGGAGAAAATTCTGGAAGTGTATTGCTGTCATGGAGGAAAAAAATTTGAGTGCTATCACATTATAAAGTGATACTTATCTTGTTTAAGCGTGTTAATATGTTGTATAAACGTGATAGTTATCTTGTTTAAATGTGATAATTTTATGTCCAGAAGGTGGCGAGTACAATGGCTAACAGGAGTTGGTCAAGCTTTCCTTCATGATTGGTCTAACTTAAGTCTAAAACATGGAGAGATACTGATGCTGCTTTGCATTGTGGTTGAAATCATTAATAGTATGCGCACTCTGAGCAGGATCCTAAACAGAATGGGACTGCATACAAGAAAACGTCAGTATGATCCTTTAAATGTTGCGGCGTTCCTATCTGACTGTCTGGAACGCAGCTAAAGTTGGCTACCGATTGCAGCTTCTGATTCGGAAAATCAGAATCCGAATCTGATTATTACGGAATGAAAGCTTCTTTAAACTCAACGGAGGCTCAGATATATTTGCTGAACATTTTCTGTTCAGATTTTTATTGAATAATACAATAGCTGAATAACGGCAATGGCTGTTCGTAACTTAACAACCAAAATCAACAGAAGTCAAGTTAGTGACAAAAGACCAAAGTAGATCCTGTTAAGCATTTTTCAAAATAAAAGACTTCCTCTCACCAAAATAAAAATAAATAAATTCATTCCAGGCGGTCAGTTAGGAACACCGCCTCATCTAGAGGATGGAACTGACGTTTCCTTCTGTGCAGTTCCATTCTGTTTAGGATCCTGCTCGGAATGCGAATACTACTATCACGCAATACACTTCTATAGAAAACATGCACTATTTATTATCAGAAAAGTTACATGTCTGATTCCGTTTGCATTAGATCAGCAAGCAAGCTTAATGTTCAAAGAAAATAAAGTAATAGTTTCAATAAAACTCTACTTTAAGTATCCTTTTGCACACTTAGTTTTATTGAAAAAATGAATACAGTTGAGTCCATATTGATATTTTTTTCTTTCTTTTTTTCAATTGGTTCAGAAAGGAAGAGTTCGGTCAACCTCCAGATTCCACATGCAGTGAAGGATCAGCTCTTTAAACTGCTGAACAACCACCCAGAGTTCTCTAGCTGTGGGGAAACAACAGCTGCATTCATTGTCAAAACTTGTAAGTAGACATTTGGGAGAAAAACTGTCCCACAGCATTATAGCCCCTCCACCATGCTCAACAGTTTCCATGATATGCTTTTCAACCTATTCCTCCATTTTACACCAGACTGACCTGGAATACTTCTTGCTAAAAAATAAAATAAAAGTCTTGGCAGATAGAAGTGGGAAAACTTGCAGTTAAAGTCCTGATGGGGTTTAAAAATATTTTTTTTCTTAGGGTTTGTTATAGTTCTTTATTAGAGGTCTTAATAAATGTGGAGTGTGCATGAGGTAAGCTAGACGAGTGAAGTAACTGCATGGATCATATTGTCAAAAATGTATGCTAAAGATATGTAAACTGAACATGACTCTAAGAACAAGATATTATATATATTTTTTAAGTATTGAAATATTTCACTTAGTCCTGTTCTTGTAGCCAGTGGATGCGAGGTTGTTGCTCTTGGGACTGGAAACTTCAACACCAAAGTGTCATCAAATGGACGGGTTGTGCATGATTCTCATGCTGTTGTTACAGCAAGGAGGTCTCTCATGAGGTATTTGGTTATTATTTTTCTATGATGTTCTACTTAAGTCTACTACAAAATTGCTGTAGATTAACATTCTCAGTTGATGGGAGAATTGTTCTTTTTTTGTTTGATACTTGCTTCATTGAGTATGACCATAACATTTCTGGAATAGCTGTATTCTTCTAGCATAATAGATTTTTGATTAAATATTTTAGTTTATTATTAGCTTTGAAATAGTTTGCATTAAATATTGTTAGATTACTTTTTTGCAACTATATTTTGTCATCTATCTGAAAAGATGATACATTAAAACCTACCCTACAACTCAAGGCATGTTATCACATGTTTAGTGAAGTATATGTGATGGGCCACCCTCATTCTGTGTTACCAGGTATCTGTACCGGCACCTGCTGATGTATTTCAGCAAAAATGCCAATCTGACTGCAAAGTCCATCTTCACTCATAACATCAACAGCAAACTCCTCAGCCTGAAGAGTGGGATTACCCTGCATCTGTATGTAAACCAACTACCGAAGGGTGCAGCACAGATTCCAACCAAGCTGTAAGTGTTTGCTGTATTTGTTGGGCATGTTTGCAACTTTAAGAACATTCAAAATTAATTCTTGCTCATCTTTTGTCTATACAACAACAGATGAATGAAAAATACATTTAAAAATAGGCACTTAAGATTTAAATATTAATAATTAATTTTTTTATTTACTTAATTTACTTGATGAAGTTCCCATTTGCTAAGAACTTGCAATGTTCTTAGCAAATCTATTGGCTCGTGATTGCCTAAAATAACACCAGCCTTTCCTTTTGAAATGTTTTCCCCACTCTTTTGTTAGTGATTGATACTTAAACAAAGACCCTTAAAGCAGCTTAATGCACTTACTTAGGACAGTTGCATTTTTTAGAAGTCAGAACAAATAAAGATGGCGCAAACAGGAGAGTAACTTTAGCAGTTGATCATCCTAGTCAGCCCAAAACGACCAGAAGTACAATGGCGTACCTTTTTGGGAGAATACTATATCTTATTTAATATTTATTGTAGCTACTTTATATTTACTTAGGGTTTTTTTTTTTTTTTTTTTTTTTACATTTTAGTGTTTTTAAATTTGTAGTTTACTACTTTTTTGAAGGCAACTGAGTTACTGTAATTTCCGGACTATAAGCCGCGACTTTTGTCTCACGCTTTCAGCTCTGCGGCTTATACAATGATGCGGCTTATTTATGCATTTTTCTAACAACCACCAGGGGCACTCGAGCAGAAAAGGTAAGAGTGAGACAGGGGGAATATATGTGTAGAGGAAGACGCAAGTTTAATGTAACGTAACACGTCTCCTTGCTCAGGAGGAAGATTAAGAAGCTCTCAGTGACTTTTACCGGTATGTTTTTTTTAACAAGCCCTGCTAGTGCTGTACTACCGTGTTGCTGCTGTGTTACTGCCACATCTCTTTTGTCGGTATGTTTTTTTTAACCAGCCCTGTTAGTGCTGTACTACCGTATTGCTGCTGTGTTACTGCCGCATCACAGGCACTGTTTGGGAAAAAAAAAGCTAAGGTATATTACTTAAACTTTGAAAACTATTTCTGTGTACCGCCTGTATGTAGGCACATGCGGCTTATAGACAGGTGCGGCTTATGTATGCACAAAATGTTTTTCCCTTTGAGAATGTACTGGGTGCGGCTTATAATCAGGTGTGCTCTATAGTCTGGAAAATACGCTACTTGTTTTATTAAAAAAATGATAGAATATCCAACATTTGAAAAAACCCTTTCTTATTTTAAGGGAGATTCAGCAAGAAGACATAAAAGAAACTTGTGTCTTATATTTCAAGGTAATTCCATTTTCTCCAATGGAATCAATACATTCTTTTTTCAAACTTGGTGAATGCTTGTTTAAAAAAACAAAACAAAACGATTTCAATTTTGACCAAAACTATCATAATTATTTCTTCTGCAGTTAGTCAGCCCTACACAGGAGTTTTTCTTAATGTTATTATTTATTGTCAGGTTGTTTATCATGTTCGTATTAACCGGGAGAGTAAAAGCTAATCAGTAAATCTAAACTGAAAGGTCTAAATCTTAATTTTGCTCTTTCCTTTATTCCCAGGCGCCTGAACCCTTTTTCCATTACAACATGGCAAGTCAACAGTGAGATCAGCCTACATCTGTCAGTTGAGGGCAAGGTATTATATTCAGTCATTTATGGGAATAAAATTTGAAAGCTTCTTTAATTATTTGTGGTTTTTGATTAAAATATTAACTCTTAACAACAATTTTTTTTTTCCTTTCAAAGGTGTTTTCAGTTTTCTCCTCTACCCTTGATAACTCTGCTAGCGAGATGGTCAGCATGTCCACCACTGATAAGATCACTCAGTGGCAGGTGCTTGGATACCAAGGAGCCTTACTGAGCCACTTTATTGAGCCTGTCTATGTCCAAAGCATCCTTGTAGGTTAGTCAAGCCCCTCATTTTTGATTGTAGCAATTTCTCCTTTGTGTATTCTGTTTAAGGAGGATTTCCTCAAGTGGGTTATCAGAAAGTTTGATGCGACATCATACCTCTAACACTGTGATAGAAAAACAAGAACGCAAAATTTATAGACATAATTTGAAGTAAATGGTAAAATTTTTGAATGTCATACATTCTGGTAATTTGGTTTGCTCCAAAGTCTAGATCAGGTGTGACCGACTCCATTCCTCAAGATCAAATGTACTGAATATTTTAAATTTGTCCTGATCTAATGACTTAGAATGAATGTCTAAACAACAATCTCACTATGTTGTCAAGTTCTTCGTGTTGGATGCAATAATTTATTTCATTCACTTACACTCAAAATTGTTCATACTACTGGCAGATCTAGATTTAAAGTTATTTTCATTTGTCCAGCATGTAGGGACATGGAGGTGTAATGCCAGCTATGACTGGAATGATTCATCAAAGGATTTGAGTACATTGATTACTAAAATTACTCTAGACTTTATTAAATTATGTTCTGGATGGTTAATTATTTGTATTGCGCAACCCTCTCACTTGTATTAAGTGCTATGGAGGAAGACGAGCCTCCAAGAAGGAGACTACTAAGTGCATGTGCTACACAACAGTTGATATTTCACAGCAGAACTTCCTCGATGCTACAACAACTCAACAGGAAACATTAGAGTTTACATCGGTCTTTTAAAAAAATCCAACCCGATGAGCGATCTATAGAGGACCCCAAATTAAATGTTTTCTTATTTCAAAAACTTTTGGTTTAATGAAAGTTATTTAAAATCTAAATCTGGCATAAATAATTTCTCCTTTAATGGTACATAATTTCTAAAATAATTGACTGGTAATGAGTTCAGATGTGTTTTACATTGGGTACCATCATAGCTGCATATGAAACTAACATGCTCTGTTTCTTCCTGAATAGGGGAAAGTTCATTTAAAAATAGTTCCTTATCTTACGCTGCTCATGCCTGTAGCTTGCTTTCAAGGTGGGTGCTCCTGAGCACCAGCAAATTCCCCAGACTTACAACCAAGATAGAAAGGTGTGAAAATATCATAGTTTCCAGGTTGGAGGGTGCCTAATTGTCCCCACCTCTTATAATTAACATGGCAAAATAATCACATTTGTCCAGGATGAAACAAGGGGAAACTCCAGTGCTGTTTTAAATGAAAATGTTTATAGGTGCAACCCCAGGTTATGAGATGGGATGGCATGGCAAAAAAAAAAAGAACAGTATATGTCTATCTTGTCAACTTATTTTAATTTGCTTTTACATTGTATATGTATTGTGAAACATCTCACTCTGTGTAGGTATTAACACAGGCTTATTAGTTTACAAGGGGAGTGTTAATTGCTTAGAAAATATTTCCAAATAGGGTAAAAATGTGAGTGACTCTGCCATTCTACACAACAAATAAATAAGCAACAGATTATTTTGAAACAGCTTTGTCAAGCACCACACTTTAAAGGAAAGGGCTTGACATTGTATCCATCCATTATTCACTAAAGTCAGGAGAAACTCTGTGTTAGAATTATTTATTTTCTAACCTATTAAATTGAACAACAACACGACCTAAAGCTAGGTTCTGTGATAATAGGGGGTCACAGCTGTGACTTTGGCTCAGTGACACCTCTGTGATTATAATATTCATGCATATAAATCATCTTTTGCAAGGTACATCTTTTGAAAATGCACACCCACAAAAGAAATTTAAGAAAGGTTATAAAGAGTATGCATAAAATGTATTTATGTTTGATACTTAGCTAGCTAAATGTGGAGAGAAGTGATAGCAGCATCACAGTGGGCTCAATGCTTCATATTCCTAAATTTTGGGTTCATAATGTTACCATTAAATCTAAGAGTAAAATTAAATGCACTTGTTGTAGTTTGTCGGTTTCTTTTTGAAACATTTCAACTTTTCAGAATCCAGAAACTAGACTTTATACTTAGATTATAAAAAATGAGCAAACTAATAACTACATAAATGTCACAGCTTCACTGCCAAGTGTTTTGAGCCTTTTATGTGAAACCATACAGGTGACTCTGGCTGTACTGAAATCCGAGGGATGGAGATGTCTGTGAACCAGCGTGTGGAGGGAATCACCTCCCTACTGCCCATGTTCTACTGCATGATGCGACCCCATATTAGCCTGGTGCCTTCTGTGGTCACCTCTGACACCGGCAGTCAGCTCACCTGTGGTATCAACTGGTGTGAAGGAGACGGCTCTGTGGAAGTTGTGGATGGTCTAGAGGGCAAGACTATTGAAGAGTAAGCTCATCATATTTTGCATCTATTATACCTTCATGACTAGTTTGCAGTTGTGCTGTAAGCTGTTGGAGGTATATTTAGTATTAGGCCATAAAGTATTAATAATATGATTGTGAGTTCAAGGTTTGCATAAAGGGCTTATACATTTGAATTGGGTGAGGTATGCAGACAGATAAAAATAAAATGTACAGAATGTGCCATAAAATATAATTAACTCTGTCACAGCTTCCTATTCTTTTTGGGGGGTTTTGGTGACACCCAAATGACTCAGATTATTAAGAACTTTTAATGTCAGACAATACATAGTTCTCATGTGACATCATACTTGTGGGAACTTTGTAGCTGATAGCCATCTTGGTAAGTATCCATAACTAATTGTCTTGACAGTTGCAATGACAACAGTAAACAAGCCAAAAGCTTAGAACTAGCTCTCGGTTCCTTCTTTTCTAAATTTTAAACGATAGAAGTACCCTACAACTATTACTCAATTACAATTTTTGATTACTCTACTTTCATTTTGTTGGTCTCAAAGCCATAGTTCATCTATGCTTTGCGCTGTGCTTGCCTACCAGGATGGCGGTTCAGTGGTGCTTATCACTTCCGGTTCAGACTTGTGGGAACTATGTATTGTAATCCAAGTAAGTCCAACAGCAATTCTCTAATGATGATTTCTAGGGGAAAGTGCTATCCAAACCAACCTGGCACTGTGTGAAAACATAATTGTCATCTTATTATATTGGAAATTAATTTTTGGTTAATGCTTGGGCCTATCTAATCTATTACCAATTTCCTTGTTGTAGGTCTCCATTTAAGAGTGGACCTGCTTTGGCAAGCCGCCTGTGCAAAGCAGCGATGCTGCACCGCTTCAGGTTGGTGGCCAAAGAGGCCCAGAGACAAGACCTAGTCACCACAAGCTGTTACAGAGAATTAAAGGTACCGATTTACACATAAGCGTTTACACTACAGACCTGCATTCCATTAAAAGTAAAATAAAAAATTTTCTATCAACATGTTTTGTGTCAACAAACTGGAATTTAGGTTGAAGATGATTGTTTTTGTTAAAGTTCACAGGAAACTTATTTTTTAAAATTGAAAATGATGCATTTTAACTCAAGAATCAAATTCTAACAAGAGGCCTGCTCAAGTCTCAGATCAAAACTTTCAACTTAAAAAGAATTGTGAAAGTAGTTTATTTGTCTGACATTTTCATCAATCTTTTCTAATATATTAATTATTGGTTTTAGGAAATTACTCTACTTTTTATTCACTCTATTACTTTCTTTTCATTGCAGATGATGGCTAAGCCGTACCAGGAGGCCAAAAGTGTGCTGCGGGCATACCTGTCTCAACAGGGCTTTGGCTCATGGCTGGAAAAGCTTCCTGACAGTGACAACTTTAATGACTAAAAGAACAATTTTCAACTGAAATCATTCTCGTTTTTGGGGGGAGAATTAAGCCGTCATTTTGTTTGCCACAGTCTTGATGGGTTTTAGAAATTAGGTGGTGGTTCCTCAGAGGTCTTCATTGTTCATCTTTTTCAACAGGTTTGTGAATATTAGAAAGTTGAAATAGAAACAATTATTGTTTTCCTTGTAGTTTGCAACTGACTCTTTAGTTGGCCAATCATTTTTACTTTTCCTTTTTGTGTATGGCATGATCATCGAGTGAAAGCTACATTCTTTCCCGAAATTGTTTTATCTTATTTGTAAAATAATGTTCTGTTTGGAAATTAAAGTCTAGGTTGTAATGTTGTAGTTTTGGGACTGCCGTAACCAAGATCTGTTCGGTCGGTTGAATTTTTATCTCTCTTTTTTTTCTTTATATTAAGGGATTTTTTTCCTATATACAGAGATGGAGCAATAAAACAAAATGCATGCTATAAAAAATATGTATTGAGTTTATATATTTTTTGCACGCAGTGGTCCATACTTCAAGAATTTCTGTCAATTTTGATGAATATGGGGTGTATCTAATAGAAGTTTGCAATTAAGTTTCTCTGAAAATAATTATATTACACCAAGAAAAGATTTAAAAAAAAAAAAATGTTTATATTTACATAAAATGTATGTATTACATATATGTTATTTCTGGTACATAAAATGTTACCAGAAAATTTTAGAAAAGTTAATACTTCTCTCTGCTGACGAGCTTTATGCTGATTTGATTTTCCATCAGGACTTGGTCCTATTCCACTCTGCCAAATATACCAAACCTGCATGACCATGTTGACCTACAGTCACTGTGACTGATGAACTTTGTCAAGACGAAGATGAAGCAGTAGAATCACCAATGCAGACAGTTTGAAGGCCACTATTGAAGCAACCTTGGCTTCTTTAGCACCTCAGCAGAACAACAGGCTTAGCCCCAATCAAGCATTAGTTCATATAGTGTACAGTACACGTCTACTGCGTGTTGTCTTTGAACGCCTTACTATAACATGTCCGCCACTGAAAATCAGTCTAAAGCAATAGTCAAAAAGCTCCAGTTCTGAAGAACCGGTGTCCTGTAACTCTTAGATGTATCTCTGCTTCAGCACATCTGGCTCCAATATTTTCTCATTAGCAGAGCTCTGTAGAGCTTAAGTGCATGCTATTGAGACACATCTAAAAGTTGCAGGACTATGGCCCTCAAGGAATTAAGTTCAAGACCACTGACAGCCTGGCTTGAACTTGAATGAATACTCATACTGACTAGTGACTGGTATGTAAATGACTCAATTTGCACAGAGTTGGCACATCTAGGACAAACACCCTGCAGCATGTTTTGCGTCATCAGAGGTAGTGTAACTTTATTTTTGCTACTAGTAGGTGCATAAGCCAACGTTTTCAACACTTGACATGCAAATTATATGGCCTTTGACAATTGTAAAGTTGATGGTCAGTTGCACCACGTGGAACTTTATTATAATATTGAAAGAGAATGTTAGCAGTTCATGTTGCACTTCCTTGATGCTTTATCTAGAAGAACTAAATTCTGAATTACTTTTTCACATGTCAGTTGAAACCTGTTGACCCGTCACCCTGCCTGTGCTGTTAAGCTTGCCTCACCATTTTCTTTTTTTATATACATATACAGGAAATGCTCTGGTTTCCTGTATATGCAGCTCAGCGCATCATTTATGTTAAAATGTCTGGCTGCAGCCTTGTGAATGGCGAGCTGTGCATTCCTACTTGACCTGGCAAGCAATGGAGTCTCCATAGGATGCAGGGAATGTGTGCCCAGTGATCAGTCCTTTCAATCGTATGTATAGCAACAAAAAGATTTCTTCACCTGTGACTTGATGAGTTGTTGTCTTTACGTACGCAGTGTGGTTTATGTTTATAAAGAAATGTTATTTCCTGGAGAGCACCTGATGTCTGTTGCTTGTTTTGGGTGTTAATATATTTCAGTGCACTTAGTAGTAAGGATTCACTTGTCTTAAGTTGGAGTTTCTGCCAAATGATCTGTTTTGGTTTCTGTTGTGCAGACGCTTATGTAGTTTTTTTTTTAACAACATTTAAAACTCAATTAGGGAAGACCTTTAAGTAGCAATTGGGCATTTTAATCCACTTCATAGACTGTTTGCATGTAAATTGGTATTCCTGCATTAGTCAGTGCTTATTTTTAACATTTAGTTTTAAAGATTTGGTTTTCAGTATAAGAAAATTATTTAGCAGTTAGTAACGGTTGTGTGCTTTGTGGGAGGAAAAGTTATTCCAAAATAACAAAGCAAACTTAAACCATTTTTTTCATCCTGCTTCTTTAGCAGGCCTTTGTCTGCTAAGTCGGTGTTTATATACATATATAAGAAAGAATCTGCACCATATTCTCAGGATGAGACCTGTTGTAGTGTTTATCTACAGCTATAATGGTATATCTTTCTGAAACTCCCAACAAAAGTAAGACAGTTAAACTACAGTGTTTGCAATTACACTACACATTTTTGTGATCACTGAGTCACTGAGGTGATAATAGTAGGTTTAGAGATAAACAGGATATGCAACTCGTTTGATGTGGTCACGCAGTGGAAAAAAAAATGAACTAAGGTCTTTAAAGCTGTAAATGCTGTGCCGTACAGAAATGTGGTCTGAATTCTTGTAAATAGCTCTCAGGACTAATAACTAAACTGGCACAGCAATGGCTCTTACATCTCTATGTCAGACAAGTATAATTTTATCAGTGAATAAAATAATATATAATAAAAACACTTGCCAAATTTCCAAATGGGCATTGTTTTGAATAACTGAACCCATGTAATTTTCTGAGCTTAGGTTTGTTTAATATAAAGTAAAAGGATTTCACATTTTTGGTACACTACCATCAAACTTTCAGCGATATTTATCTTAAAAGTTATCAAAGTTCAGTGGCTTGTGGTTTTGAAATATGTTGTTTTGCTTTCACATTGGATAATGTATTTTCTGCTGAGTGTGCACAAACTGCAAACAAAACTGCACTGCTTGTTGATTAATCCCATTAGCATCCAGAAAGTAACTTTTTTTCCCCTCAAGGTGCATGCTTACAAACATCCTTTAAAGTAAATGGCCAGAGGACCATTTCCTTTTCTACAGCTGTACAAGTATTACAAAATATTTTCAAAACAAAAAAAAAATGAAAATCACAATTTTCATCAGTGTAATTTAAATATTTTTCTCCATATCTGCTCTGGCCATTCGTTCCTGGATGTCCTGTGGTGTGTTATAAATGTTTCCACATTCATCATGGATTAATGTTTTTTGGACCACATTGTAAATCTGTCTGCTTGGCAGTTGTGGATGATGCAACAGTTTTGCAGGTCTTGGCAAGATTTGTAGTTGGTGCTTGGAAATCCAATGTGGTCTTTTCAGTCTGCCCTTGTCTGTTTACAAACGGTTTTAAGCATTTTTTCTTGTCTGGATTTGCTCTAGGACTACATGCAGTGCTGTGAAAAAGTGTTTTCTTTCCATGTTTGTCACACTTAAGAGGAACATCAAGCCAATTTAAAGAGCCGTAGTCGATCTTTAATGTTTGTTTTGCTCTGCAGTGGCTTTCATCATTACCCAGTCTCTTTCGAAAGGTGGAGGAATGAACCCTGACCTTAGCAGAGGGAAGGTATCATCGTGGGGTCTTTTGTGACCTGTTGGAGTAACTTTTGGTAAACACCGCTCCATGTTTTCACCATGTGTTAACCACGTTTGGATAATGGCTCTCACAAGTTCACTGGAGTCCCAGAGCTCTAGAAATGCCTTTATTGCCCTTTCAAGATCTGAATTACTTTCTCATTTGTTCCTGAATTTATTTGGATTTTGCCATGATTTGTAGTTTTTGATGAGCTTTTGGTGTACTTCACATTGTCATGCAGGTCCTAGTTCAGTGATGTCTTTATTAAGAACAGGTGTGGCAGTAATCAGGTCTGGGTGTGGCCAGAGACGGTGAACTCTGATGTGATAAACCTTTTGTTTTATCACATCACACAAGGGCAATCACTTTTTGACACGGGGCCATGTAGGTTTGTATTATTTCCCTTTAATGCAAAAAGCAAGTTAAAAACTGCATTTTGTTGACATGAATAACATTTAAATTGGTTTGATGTTCTGAAACAGTGAAATGTGACAAAAATGGCCAAAAAAAATAAAGAAAATCAGGAAGAGGGCAAATACATTTTCACACCACAGTAATATATTTTGATCCTACTAAAAAAAGTTGTATTTTGAGCAACACTCTTTTCAATAAACTATTGCATATTGTAATGTCTCCATGTGACAGAAATCATAAGTTTGTTTGTTGTGAGGGTTTAATTGATTAAATTACAATTTACATTTAAATAAAACGTTGAAAACTGGCTGTAACATTTAGTTTTGTACAGGTTGAACGACATATTATGAGTTCTATGAAGATAAGTAGCTACCAAGGTAACAGATATACATTAGACCCATCAGTGAGAAATATAACAGTCTGTTAGTCAAACCAACTATCTCTCCATTGTTCCAGTAAAACCAACAACTTAAACATAGATAGAAATAGAACTTTGATAATTAGAACAAATTGTTTTACACATGTCAGGAGATGGTGTGTGATGTTGATGTGCCAAGATTTTATAATTTTGGCTTCAGAACAGCAAGCACAGATGTCATGTTCAGCTGTTTGATCACAGTCATTCGATCTTTACGCAGCATAGAACACCCGATGGGTTCAAAAATAAAGTTCATCACCTACCACATCTAATGTAATTTCACTAAGTCTAAAAATGATTGCTTCGTCATTGGAACCAATGTGTGTATTCTCCATACATGGAACATCCCTGTAGTGACAGAGAGAGGGCAACTAAAATGTTTTAGAAAATTTCCCTAAAAATTTCATCGTTTTTTGCAACTAAGTTTGTTGTGGCTTCTCAAAAATAATCCCAGTATTAAGGACAAGTTGGGCTTGAAAAATGCCAAAGCAGAGGAAACAAACTCTTTTCTTTAAATGTAGTTCTCTTTATGTTGCCATCATCAACCTTGCTCTTTAATTAGCCAACTCCTCTAGCAGTCCTCTCTTTAATTAATATTTTAACATTTTATTTGCCTGCTGGTTTGTTTGCTATTACATTTTGATAGCACATGCAACTGTCACGTAAACATCCTCCCATCAATCACAAGTTACACAATTGTGTAATTTTATATTTTATGTATGAATATTAATGTCTTCTGTTAAGTTCAGGTAATAGACTTTATTTTATCCTTTGATGACAATATTATTTTACTTTCTATAACTGTTGAGCACCGTGGGAATGTACAGAATGTAATGCTGAAATTATTCACAATGACTGAGTTGGTTTTCCGTGCGCAAACCTCTTGTGGACAGCTCGGCAAATTTAGTTACTCTTAATACTGAGGGGAAAAATCCTCCCACACACCTGTTCCTCCCCCACATTAATAATTCCAGCTATGACAGTTGTGCTAAAATAAAATTTGAGTTCAGTATTAGACATCTTTAGGCTCTTTCAAAAAGTAAATGACAATTTCCTTTTAAAAGTTTACAGTTTTTTTAATACACACAGCAATGCAGTTCACAGATTAAGTAGACAATCTTAATTACAGCATTATCATGTTTTGAGCACCAACAACTAACATAAATATCTTAAATAAATAAATAAATATATAAATAGGATTTAGAGCTTGACAAACTTTACTTGAGATACATTCATTGTTTCTTGTGAACAAACTGAGAACTTCCTAGAAGTTTACCATAGCAATGACATGCAAATAAATGATTTAAATATAATAATAGAGGAATAAGCTGTCAACTTGAAGGCTATGCAAATTGTTCCAGCATATCTCCACAATCCAGTGACATGGCTATAAATATACAAAAATTAAGAGCAGTATTGAAAGAATCAATCAAAATAGATTAAATTCTATTAAAGTTAAAAGACATTGAGATAAATTGTAAAACACTCATTTTATGAAAACGTTCATTCCTTTCTGCTTTTTAGCAGTGTTTCATTCCCCTAAAACTGAAGGGAAAGCAGTTGTGCAAATATTTCCTCAGGCTTTATGAGCCTAAAAACGTCAATTTTGTCTTTCTGCAGCTGCTGAATTTTCTTTTTGAAGCAAAGACTCATAGTTGTTCAGAAACTCGATGAAAGACTTTTGAGGCCATTTTTCGCAGGCACATTCAGAGGGGTTTGATGGTGCCTAAAGCAAAAATAAGTCCAGTTAGGTCTGGTCAGAAGTATAATTTTTAACTCTCCATTAAATTCAACTTCACATCACAGAAGAGGCTGTACTTACTGGGTCCTTTTTCATTGTGCTTATTTTAATTTGTAAAGCTTCAAGTCCATCGGCAATGCGATGTTCTGGGTCCTCACACTCCACTGCAGCTGTTCCGTTCAACTCTATAAAGATGCATTCCAGTACACTCTTGTAGCATTTATCCTGTCAGGGAGAGAGAAATGTTTAGCGTCCTTTTGCCGTATTGACTGAGGCGGACTTGTGGCTGCACACAGTAAAGTCACCAAGTAGTCACAGCTGTGTGAAAATTCAACACCTGGCAAGCTCATTTCCTGTACTCGAGAACCTTTACATGTGGTTTATAAAAACTCAAAGCATTCAGGCTGGCTCTCTTACACGCAGCCAGGGGAGTACCCAACATGACTTAAATGTTCTCTTGTCAATTTATATTCCTTACTGTCCTCTTTAAGTCTCGCACTTTTTGCCATATTTTGCTTTAGTTTCTTACTCTTGTATAATTTATTTTGCAGAGTAAAAATATTATCTTACATCTGTTGATTCTGGAGTATAAAATTGTCCATTTTCTTCCTGTGAAGACAAAAGAAAATATGACATTTTATAAGCAGTTGTCAAAATTGGACAAAAATGTTTAAAATATTTGGCAAGAAATTACTTACACATTTTAAGTTCTTCATGAATTCAATGTTGAAATCAGGAATAAAATTAGTTGAAGCTGGAGATGGATAACAGTCAGAGAGTGTGACAGAGAGGGTAAAGATCCAAAATGCAATCCTCATAAAATGCTCCATGATCAGACTGAAGTCTTGTCGGTGTGATAAGCAAGTTGTTTAGTAAAAGTGATTTACTTACCCCCTGTGTTGCTGTCATTTATAAAGGCTTTGTGGTGGAAAGGGTGGGCTGAATTAGTTGTGCATTACCGAGAGCATACAACATTATTTTTCCTTTAGATGACTCTTGGAATTTTTTTTTTTTTGCCATTTGCTGCAGTATGGTAAAATCCCTCCAGTGGCCTGTTGTAGAATAGCACTTTACTTCAAGATAATATGAAAGTAGGTTGACTGTTGCTAGTTTTCTTGTTTGTTTTTTTATTATTTTTCTCTCTTTGCTCTATAAACTCAGTAATTCAGATGTTTACAAGAAACTGAATGATGATAACTTCTCATATCAACAGGTTTTTTTAATCACCTTTCTGCAGTTGTACACCCAGGTATTTGTTGGTAAAATCTGAAGTGTGTGATTAAAGAGAAACAGTGATATTGGCAGTGCAATCAGTATTTCATTCTGAAAATTATTTTATGGAGCCAGTTATAGTGCCAGTTATTTTATTAGTATTTCTATGTACTCTCATGGTAGAACTTATTTTATTGCTGCTTTTTATCTCTGCTTTTAGAGTTTCCATTTGATCCATGATACTTATTTGTGGTTTGTGTGTTCCGACCACATCTGTTCTTTAGTGGCATATTCCTTGTGCCTACACTTAGATGACACCACAGGTGTAAGTGAGCATTTACTCATGTACTATTTTACAAACCAAATAGTACATGGTTTGGTAAATATATTACCAAAGTTATATGTTGAGTAATGTAACTCAATTCAAAAAGGTTGCCTCATGTGTTTGTATGTATATATATATACTTTTATATAAATATATGCAAGTGTGTGTGTATATGCATTTGTGTATGTGTGTGTTTAAGCAATAGAGAAGGTCTTGTACAGATGTTTCTAGGTTGAGTCATGATTCATGACATCAAAGAGTTGTGCTGTGCAGAGGCGATAACATTTGTTTGGCTTGTAAGCAAGGAAGTAGGATTTTCCCCCAAATCATCTCACTGGTAGATTACATCAGTCTTTGTAAACTCTAATTCTAATCATGTGAAAATTGTGTTTCGAATGGTTGCATTGTTGAGTCTAGGTTAGTATATGTCCTACTTTCCTGTATACTGACACATCCCAGTAACTTGGAATATCATTTAAACTGTCACCATGTTGTGACAATTTACTATGAGACAGATAACCTGTGAAAAGATTGATCTCTTCCACATCCTCACTGAGCTACTATTGTTGTCTGAAGAAATGGTACGTTCCCAACTTAAAATAGCCAATCAGAGCCAGGAGGAGGGTCTTAGCACTGTCAATCATCCTCATGTACTCGCTGTTCAATGTGCTAATGGCAGAGAAGCAACTTACCGTTACAGGAAAACAGCTTATCCACCGTTATTGACGCTCATGCTAACTAGCCTGAGCATTCACAACAGTCTCTAGCTAAAATGAAACTTAAGGAGAGGGAGGACAGGATGAGCAGCGCCACATGAGATTGTGATGGACAGCGCTAAGACCTTCCTCCTAACTCTGATTAGTTGTTTCTAATTAGCACTGGGAGAAGAAAAAGGGGCTCAGTTTTTCTTTCACAAATTATCTGTTTTGTATCATCACAGCATATGATACTGTGATGATACAAAATCACATGTGAGAGTTTCATCACATGTGAAGATTCTGTGTCTCTTTTCTCTTCCTCCAGTTTCTGGGTATTTGATTTCCAAAAAAAAGTACAATTTCCTTTTGACCATGGAAATTGTACTTTTCCTTGGTCAAAAGGAACATACAATGTCACAATCCTTCTTCCTATTTCCAGTCTTGATGGACGATACGCTGCTTATTTGAGAAGTTTAGCTGCCTGAACTCAATTGATTTGAATGAATTTGTCCCTATCAGTCTATTGGGGGACTTTGTGACAGGCTATGGAGATTCATAAAGCTGTTTGAAATGGGTCCAATGAACTAGGGAGAGATCTTAGGCTTTGTCAGTTTATGTTGTGTGTTTTAAACATTAAGCTTTTTACAGCTTGGACTGGTTCAGTTTTCCTGTAACATGAAAAAAGTTCAAGTTAAGTGTAATGGTAACATTTCTGTGTCATTCAATAAGAAGTTTTGTAAAACTAAAGGATGTGTGCAATCCAAAATCACATTACAATCTCTTTTCTTTTGTTCCAAATAATACACGACATACATGGTCAAAAACTCTATTTCTCTGCGCATATGCAGTCTTTCCACCGTCAGAGTTTTTCTAACATAAGGCTCTACAAGGAGGTATGCTCCTCCAATTAAAAAACTAAATTTCACAAGACAGATGACCTGAACAAATATTAACCTTACCTACTAAATATGACAAAATTAAAGACAAAAGCATTGCACCAATAATTTAACTATTTTCTATTTATGAGTATAACATTACGGTAACTTTGAGCAGTTAATATGTCAAAGGAAACAAATCGTTCCTTTTGAACTTTTCTTTTCCATCTGTGTTCATGCATTCAGATCTACAGTTAGGAACCTGTGCTTGTGACTGAAATTGTAATTGTTTAAGCAAAACTTCTGGCAGCATGCATGTTGGCAAAAAAATTTTTAAATGCAATGATTAGGGCTTTCTCAGGGGATTTCCAGTCCTAGTAGTTGTACTATTTTTGGATCAAACAGAGAATAAATTTCAATATCCTCTTTTTTAATGCATCACAGAATGTGTCCCTACCTGTTTGATGCACTAAGTTAAAGTGCATCTTTTTGTACTAAGAGATGCAAAAAGTCATTTTGATGTTGATGATCAGTCATGTTCATGTTGATGAACATGACTGATCATGTTGATGATCAGTCATGTTCATCAACATGTTGATGTTCATGATCATGAACATGATCATGAACATGATCAGATTCATCAACATGAACATGTTGATGACATGTTCATGATCATGTCATCAACATGATGGCTGATCAAAATGGGGAATAAAATTCTGATTTTTCACCTTTTAAACAACCAATGAAAAGTGGACAATTGGATCTGCAGTTTAGTAGATTGTGGCGTCTCAAGTAACATGTACTCATGTTCTTACTAGCTTTGTTAGTTTCATCAATGTTTCTATTTCTGTTAGCAACTACTCCCCAAACTATTCATCTTTATAGCAGTGAGTCAGTCAGTGGTTTTGTAAGACAAAGCTGCAGTGAATGGAAGCTGTTGGAAGTCTCATGTGATTAGTCCATATTTGACATCTTTGTTGCTTGTATCTGTCCTGTGAGTGACAGATAAAACCTTGTAGGAGTCACACACTAATTACTACATCTAAAAAAAATCTGGCAACCTTACATTCTTATAATGTGGAACAAGTCCAGGTGAATTAACAGTTGAAACAATAAAACATTTGGCAGTGTGTGTGTTTGTATTGACAGGATGCAAAATATACAAAATGGCACTGACATCGCAATATTATGTGGAAGTATTAGGTGTAGCCTTTCTTTGCCCTATTCAGAGAGGAGATGCTATTCGACAACTCTTCAGCTGCCAAACTCTGAGACTATTCAACAATGACTTTACTGCTGTTTCAGGTGAAAAATACTATGTTAAAGCTAGCATCGACTCAAAACTTTTAAATCAGCAGGTAGATAAGCAAAACTTTAAGGATCTGCAAATTAAATATTATTTTCAGCTTACTTTGTCAAGTAACGCAGAATTAGGCGCTAATAATATTTAGCCAAAGTGGAAAAAAAAAAATATTACAAAAGGTTAACATTGATTCTCGCAAAAACAACCACAATAAAATTAAGATACTATAAAAAGAAAAACTTAATGACCTGAAAGCTCTTTATATATATCTATCTTGCATCAGCTGAGTGTGTTATTCGGTGAAGACGTTCAGTTTTCAGCATATTTGAATGAGGCAGCTGGAGGTTTATTGTCCTTGTTTTATATTTTAAGAATTTTTAGTTTCAGTACAGAAAATCAGCAAAGGGTGTCAGGGCTACTACCGTACTTTTTTTTTCATTCTCTCAGATTATGAGTTCTTACATCAGTGCTCCCTTGGGTGCCACTAGTTGGCCACCAACTGGCCTTGGTATTGCCGTCTACACAGCCAATACCAAGGACCAAATGTAAGTTTATTTTTCGTTTCATAAAGGCCTATTTCCAAAGACTTTTAATGTGTAAGAAAAGTGTTTACAATTACTTGTACAATTTAAAACTGGTGTAAAGTTTGATCTGATTTTATTTGTAGTAAGATCTCTTTTGTGGGTTTAGTAACTCTAAGGTATGATGGTCTTCCTCTCAGTTGTTTTCCAGTCCATGATGCAGCTCTGCTATATTTTCAAAAATGGTTGCGGTTTGTGATATACTGCTGTTATCTCATACAATCAGTTTAAGAGATTCTTTGGGGCATGGAACGTAGCGGGAAAAATACCCTTGACGTATTTTTCAGTTAACATATAGCCATGAAAATGTATTTTATTATTATGTTTGGACTGAGAAAGTAGGTGCATTTGTTGGCTAGCAGTGGTTTTATGTTCCTGCATGTTGATGCTGATTGCACTACTAAGGTAAAATTAGTCAAAGTTTTTCCACTCTTTGACTTTGTCAAGTATTATTCAAGAAATATCAAAGGAAAACGCTGTGGACTTTTCCATTATAAACCATGCAAGTGTCATCATGCTGTGGTGGATTGATTTGAATGTTTCTGTAAGAAACTGAAGCACATTTTGTGAACTTTCCCCTGTAGTATTTGCTTCCTACATGCAGTGAAAACTGAAAAGATACTGTGACTCTTATGAAAATAACCAAGTTTTGGTTAAAGCAGCTTGTCCCCCTCAGAGTCGCACTTTGTAAAACTTGCTGTTTTAAATCGCGATGGAAATCAACCAAGAAGCATTCATAACTTTTTTAATTATCTATGATTATTTAGGATTCATAAATTTGGATTTCTATTCTTTTGAGACAAGAATAGAGGTCATATGTTGAGCACTAATTTAGTCTACAGTCACATTTATTGAAACTAAATTCTGATCTAATTATGAATGCTGTTTTATAGCTGTTGACTCTAAAAGAACAGCTGTTTGTGACATTTTAGATAATTCATCTTATTTTTATTTACTTACTAATGTTGTTGCTCTTGGGAATTTTACCATAGTTCAACATTTCTTAGCAATTGGAGAAATAATTGACAGCTATCCAATATTGCATGTTATTTCAACACTTTATTTAAAAAAAATATACATTCCTTGCACAATAATTTAGCACATTAGTAAAATATTAAATAATACAACATTCAGCAAATATAAGTTAATTCTTGAAGTGTTTCTAACTTTTACATTCAGTCATATTTTAGTGCAGCATGGTATAAAATGAGAGAACATTTGACAAATCACTGTTTGCTCTTGAGACATTGAAAGAAACTTTCACAGCCCGTTAAAAACTGCATCCAGTTTCCTGCTTCTTGACTTGTGCAGTCTGAGGATGTTTCCTGTCAAAAGAGAAAACTAGTTCAGTACTAGGTGATACATTTTTAAGGCTGGATTAGAAAGCAACACGATGTGTCAAGACTCACCATTGGATAGAACGTTTTAGTCAAATTCAGCGCAGTCAGGGTATCCGTAACTCTGTCATTTGTGACTGTACAGTTTTCCTTGGCCCGCTCCAGTCCATCCTTCATGACCTCTAGGGAGTAGCCTAGGCAGTCTCCCTGTTAAAAAATTTATCAAAAGAAATATGAAAAATTGAGACAGGCAGCTTTGCTTCTAAAGTCAAAGTACTCAGAATACATTGACAGTCTGCAGTAGTTCCACATTCTTAAATAAACAGGTAATATCCTACCATCATCTTCACTGCTGGAGATGCAAATGTCACATTTTCATTCTGAAAATATAAAAAAAAATGTATTCAGTATCCAAGTTGTATGTACACAATTGTATGGTGCAAACATCATGTACAGCTTATCTTAGGAAACATATTTTAAATCAAACGCAATTTTTCTTTTTACTTACACATGAGACGTCATCTCTTAGAAGTGCGAGTCCAAAGTCGTCGATCAGCTCATCCAAAGCTGGAGCTGGCCTTGCTTGAAGAAATCCTAATAGAAGCAACATCCAGATGGCAATTCTGAAAGAGTGCTCCATGTTTAATCGATGAACTAACTTCACTGCAGTTTTTTGTGAAGAATGGTGGTAGTTTTCTTTGTCAGTAGCTTGTACTGATCTCCTGTACAGGCTGCTTATTTATAGGGGTGTGTAGAGAAAAACAGGTGGGCTGATAAAGATATGGACAGTTCAGTTTTTCCTATTAATCATTGTGCTTTCTTACCTCACCAACTGCTTGGGGGAAAAAACCAAAAAACCCAAATCTGTGACCCAGGTGACCACAGACTGTGTGGTGGTGATTTTAAAAAAGATTGAAAGTTTTGCATTCCACATCTTAACATGTCAATTTAAAATTGATCAAATCTTAATTGTCTCCCATATGGTATATCTTAGATTTCAGGTTGTGCTCTTAGGCACTGTAGTAGACGTTACTCTTTATAGTGATGTTTACTATAGTAAACATCACTATAAATCCACTGAACTGGTTAAAAAATGAGCACAACAGGCGGTGTGATAGTTGGTTTGTCATGCTGATGAAAAAGACTACAGCGTATGCAAACGTGACGTCACTTGGTTTGAGAGGTTGTCAGTTGCGTTTGATATTATTTAAGTAAATCTGCTATATAGAAAACCTATGGGAATAGTAGTTGTACAGATTGAAGGTTAATTCTTAAATGTTTTGAGGTTTTTTACATTAAAATGTACAGAATGTAAAGCTAATCAACATGGATTATATTATAATAAAAATAATAATCAAAATACAACGTAGGACTGCTTTAGAAAAAGGAAAGGAAGCATTCTCCAGTTGTAGACTCAGCAGAAATGAAGGGTTTCTCTAGACGCCCACACTGTTGGGGGAATCCCCACTAGAATCCCGAGTAGCACAAGTTAGCATCACCACCAAACGCCTGCTTAAATCACATCGGATGTAATTGTCAGTTTTCTCTATTGCTAAAAAAAATACTTTCACTAGTCTCTTAGGTTTCAGTTCTGGGGTTCCTTGAGGTCTCAGAATGGCAGTGAGTGTGTCAGGATATTGGCATTATTGAAGAGGGTAGGGAAATTTCAATCCATGGAAATTGTTGCTGGTTGAGGGTGGGGGGCACCCTGCTGTTTCCATGTCTTTGAAGTCCATCTTCACACTCATAGTAACTTTTAATATCAGGATGCCATGACCAAACAGGGAAAAAATGCTTAACATTTTTGACATTTGGCTATTATTTGAAGAATTTTGTTCAATGATGGAATACACTGGGTTTTTTTGGGTTTTTTTTTTTACAGCGAACATAACACATTTAATTTGAACATGTTAACAGTTTTTTTGCAGTTTTTCTTTAATAATTAGAATCCCATTTTGAACTGAAGGTAAGGGCTAAGTATAATTTTTTTGTGATGACTACAATTACTTACTAATATTAAGTATAATTAAAGTTGTGGTTTGCCACAAATTAACATACAGAGCATGAAAACTATTGATATTCAGAAAATTCCTATTACGTTGTGGTTTTCCAATAGCTTAATGTTTTATCTCTGACATCTAGAGTCAAGAAGATCTGAGGCTGAAAGTTTCCATCTACAATATATATTTTTGTTCAGATTTGTAGTCGATCTGTGAGCCTCAAACATTCAAAATTAAAATTTTCTGATGAAAAAGTCTTGTTTCAATAACTAAACTTCAAGATGTGAGTTTTGCTGTCAGTTCACGTGCAGAATGGTGTTTTGCAAGTCACTCATGCATTGGACAGGTTAAGGTTAAAAAGCTGAATTAGGTAGACTTTGGACTTTGTTTTCAGGTCTTCTCTAGATGTGCTATGACGATATGTGTAAGGTAACGTGAATGACACATTGACCACAAATTTCTCTTAATGTCCCAAAACCTGAATGTTGGTGTTTAATTGCTCAATGAATCAAAGGAAATAATTCTTTTAGTTTCCGTGATAGTAGTGACGCCACTGGAGAGGGTGGAAGTTTGGTTACCGCAGGCCCCACCACAGCACCGTGTCACACGCTAGCAGTAGAGTTACATTATAATCAAATGCATCTTTGTCAGTGTTTAAAAAGGTAGCAAAATATTTTTTATTTATTAATGGAACAATAATGTTCAAATGTAGGTGCAGGAGGCATTTTATTTTTTTCAGATCAAGAGCGAATACCTCAATTTTTGTCATTTCTCTACATTTTAACCTTGTCTCACTCTATTCTTTATCAATCTCAGTTTATTTCTAAATAAGCAAAAAAAATAAAAGCTATTCAGGTCATTTGTAACAGTTTGTAGTAGGTTCTCAGGCTAACTAGTTTTGAATGCACTGGATTTTTCTCAGTCATTAAATTTCTGCTCTTGCTTTGTAATCTGGGTCAAAAAACCTCAAAAACCATAAACATAAGTTGCTTTGCATGACTGTCAGAAGAGTTTGGAGATGTGAAGAAAGTTTGAGAAGACAGCATGTCTTCTCAAACTTTCTAGAGCATTTTTGTACAGTGAGTAAGGTTGGTTTGATATGCTTATTGTTATGATTAATTCATAATACATGGGCTGAGATCCGGTCAGCTGGTCTTTTACATGTTCTTGACACCTACTTGAAATTTGAAATTAAGCTAACATGTTTGATTTCCTGCATTTTTGTTATATTTATGTATATTTTGGAAAAAATATACATAAATATATTTATTTAGCCACTGGTTTGGTCTTTAACTCTCAGTTTCTCATGTGGCCTTCAGAAAAAAATAACTGTGCACCATTAGAGTTAACACAGTCTTTAGATACCCATATAAAGTATGTCACATTTAACTGGAAGAACTTGAGGGATTCCCTGTTTGTCTTCGGTCTTGTGCCAAGATCTGATAAGACCAAGTTTTCAGTTTTCTGACGCGTGTTTGATTTCTTCATTATGGCTTTTTGACTTTATTTTGAGTATACATTTACCAAAATGGAGATACGTATGTGACAAAATCTTTATAAACTAGGGCAAAGCTTATTTTATAGTTATCTTTTGGAGACTTTTGCAGCTAGTTCTTTGGTTCTCAATGATGAACCTGGAGCTCACTGTATTGCTTTTAAACTAAAATTTAAGCCTTATTTTGAATGTTTTAAGAATATTAGTTCTGTAAATACATTTTACAATATTAAAAGGGAGATCTTTCCCAAAATAATATGTTAGTCATAGAGGACGTACAAATGTAAAAAACTGAATGTGAATAAAATCCATGTCAAGGAAAATATCTCGTCACTTGTCAGTGTTTTGGTGTGTTCTGCAGCATCACGAGTGCACAGCTGCAGTCCTGTGTGCTTTGCAAGTGCATACTTAACATTTTCTGTCCAAGACGTACAGAAGTTATGCGTTCATGTCATCATTTGGCTAAGATCTTTCTCAAAATTTCTCTCTCTATATATATACATATATATATATGTATTATCTAGAAATTTGTTTATTTTCACATTTGTAATAGAAAATAGCTTTATACTGTCTATAAAAAGTATTCATTTGCTTGAATGTTTTATCTTTTTCATTGCGTTGCGATCCATTCATTGTGATTTGTCACCTTTTTCAGTGACAAATCAATCATAGTTGCTGAAATTTGGCCTTTTTTTGGACAAAATAAAATTTTACAGCTCAAATAAGAATAATAAAAAAGTACCATCATCTACTCCAACTTGAATCTGGCCAGAGTTGTTATTTTAGCGATTCCTTTGCAGAAAGACTCATGAAGACAGATGTATTTTTCTGTTTATCAGATGTTTGGTTGGTAAGTACAGAAAATTAAAGTCTTTATTTAAATAAAAGAAGACAAAAAGACATTGGAGGAGAGAATTTCAGGTCATGATGGTTGAGAGGATCAATGGCATCTGTATTCAATCTGAAACAGAGGTCTCTCTTTAAAGCCGTCCAGCATAAAACACTAAAAATGAAAAATAAGAGTTTACTCTGAACTAAATTAGGTACACACTAAGGTGGGGACACAGTTTCCCTTACATAAACTTAAATATGTTATATAATTTATGTAAATTTCATATTTTATGAAATTTAAAAAGATTATTATTTTTTTTAATTAAAAAATATGTTTTTTACAGTCTGGTAACACATAAATTGAAGCCCTAATTTTGTGAGCACTGTTTGCTTACCTACTAGCCTGCTGCTCTGCAGGGTTGTGTGAGAAGCTGAATGTTGGGGGAGTTTTTAAGAATCAAAGTAACAAGAGAGCTTTGAAGATTGAATGAACAACCTTTCTTAGAAATCACAGAGCATATTCATAGCCCAGAAAGACTATGTCTGAAAACTATATGGTTTATATAGTGGAGAATAAATACTCTATCCTCTGAATTCCTGCATTTGCTCTCACATTTGCCATCATTAAGGTAGATAAACTAATTTCAGCAACAAAACTTATGATAACTGCCCACTGCCACTGTGCGTGGCAAGTGGTACAAATCCATGTGTACTTTTCTGTGCCCAATTAATCATGCGAGCACAGCAACAGTTGCAAGGGGCAAAAGAGGCTGAGGCTACAAGGATTAAAACAAACCAGAATGCTTCATAAATTATTGGGAAAAAATACTTTTAGTTGCTAATGATTAACAAAAGAATCATCAAAAAAGCCATAAGAGAAACACATTAAGTGCAGCCTTTTTGTAATTGGTGTGACACTTTATATTGATTTCTAAACAAAGATAATTTACTGTGTCTTTTTTATATATATTAAAACAAATGGCTTGACATTGGGTGTTCTACTAGCAACCACACAGCTGCTAGGTTTTCCTTCATGCTAAAAAATGTGGTTTCAGCTGCAAGGCTGGGAATTCCTCTCTATGTTGCAGGGTTATCTTCATAGTGCTCCGGTGTCTTATGTATATAAACACAAAGAGCATATAAAACTAAAAGCATAGTTTAAATGTATTTTAACAGCCCACAAATTAAAACAACAACAACAACTTTGTTTTATGTTTGCTGTGCTTTTAAAACATCTGCAAAGTGATGTTGCATTATGCAAACCCTCCCTGCATCCTAGACATTTAAAAGTTAGTCTTAGACATTTTTTGACCATTTGTATGTTGTAGGAATATTTGAGGATAGAACCAAGGATTAAACTGGGACAGGACCACACCCATTAAGCAGGGCTGTGTCATGGAACAACCTTTAGAAAACCTCTGCAAAGTTCTTCATCTTGAAAAATATCAAGTGTACATGTAGAAGCATTAAAATAATTAGCACAATCAAAATGGGACAACTTGGAATGTATGCAAAAGGGAAGATACAATGTAGAAGCTGATGGTAAAAAAAAACATACATGACTGTGGTTGTCTGCATTGTGGACTTAATCTAAAAGCACAGCCATCACAAAGCCCTGCCTCAACAAATTCCAATCTAAACCCTGCATATGACCATGGTACGTAGTTCAGTCATACATTTGTCTTGTCTACATTGTTGAATATAAATTACGATTATTGACCTGTTGGCATAATACTTGGAAACGTTGATATGCACACTTCTATGATGAGGACGTGAGCAGACTATGTTTATCTGTCAAGTGGTGCATCAGGCAATTTATTTTTTTGCACTTCATATTTTAATAAATAGTTGATATGTCCACAGTGCTAATACCAGTTTACCTACCTACAGCATTTTGTGTGTATGGATCCCTACATGTTTCTTGGATCAAGGAAATATTGAAATACCTTTGAGAAATGTGCCAGATTGTTTTCTTAAGTGGTTTTGGTTCATATGCTTTTTTCACATTTTAACTTTGATGTTCAGAAACTTAAATTTTTCTATTAAAATTCCCTTGAGTCACTTATTTTGGTAGATATTCCTCGGCATGCTGTGCATCAACCACATGTTTTTTGGGTACTGTCAGCAGTGCTTGCTGATTCTTAATTTTAAAAATTAAGAAAATAAAACTATTTTCCGAAGTAAAAGCTTAGTCTTACAGAGTCAAGGATTCTGTCTGTGCATTAAATGGACTTTTAGACTAAGTTTTTTCTAATTATTTCACTAGATTTAGTTGGAAATGTTTACAGGTGTTTCATTTTTCAAAATATGATTCAGTTTCAACCTTTTCACTCATTACAGATCCTTAAAGGTTAAGTAAACATTTTTTGTGAACATTTTTTTGTGGTGCACTGTTTGATGCTTGTTGTTTTTTCAGCTTGGTCAACACATATACCAAGTTTTATGTTGTGGTTTAAGTAAACAAAACCCGAAAGTCATTTTTCACAGGTGTGAGTAACATCTTGGTAGAAATCTAACACATTTCTTTGTTGCTAAAATCCCCTCTATAATCTGGGAAGTACATAGTATAGATATTTGTTTTGGAGCACCTGCTTAAAACAGGTGAAAACATGTTTACCATAGTCATAAGGAGACTTTTAAGTGGTATGTGGACTAGCATGTTTCTAGATGCCTCATAGTGGACTTGTCTCACCTCAAACATTAACCACAGCTGCACAGCTTGTCACTGCACCTGTTTGTATTGATTTAAAACAGAAGTTCACACTGTTAATATTGTAAGTAGTTTTTATTGAAGCAGTAGACTACATATTACATACAATTATAAAGTGACTTGCAATTAAAACCCAATTGTCTAAGAGTTAAAAAAAAATTATGAAAGAAAGAAAAAAATTCACTATTGTGACGACGCTGACTATTCAGACTAAAAGGTGTTCATTGTGTATATCAGAGAGACATCCTGGGAGAGGAAACGGTCTCTGTGGCAGCTGGGTTTTGCAATTAGGGTGCTGTAGCGCTGATCTGAAGGTAAAAATCTACAGTTTGTATCCAGAATATGTTTTTAGAAAAGCACAGCCTAAAACAGATCTAATTAAGAACATCTTCTGAAAATGAGCATTGAATCAGAAAGCTAGAAACTGGTCATGTTTTTTCTTCATTTCTAACGCTTTACCTCCAACTGTTACCTCTGACATGCTGCCATCTGGTGGTGAAGGCAGAGTTTTTAAGTTATGTGTTACTCTCATTGAAATGGGTTTTTATTCCTTCAGTCAACAAAGAAATATAGAGGTGGGTAAAAGTTCAATACTACTACAATATAATTTTACTCAAGTAAAAGCAAAAGCTGCCATCCCAAGGAATTGAAAAAAACGTATTTGGTAAAAAGGCTACTTGAGTACTGAGTAACCATTCATAACATCTGATTTAATATTTTATATTTATGTTATCAGACAGAATTAAAAATATAGGTATGTGCAATTAATAAAAATAAATACAAAATAAATTAAAGCAGAAGAAACACATTTCCTAGTCAAATAGTCTTCAATATAAAACTTGCGAAACTTTTACAGTACATTAAGTATATGTAAGTACTTCCAGTGACAATTTATAGTATTTACTGTGTTTTTGACCTAGAAATGGCTCGGGAGATGGAGAATGTTAAAACAGCAAAGCTTGTGTACAATCAAGAGGTCTCACTTTAACATAAACTGTAGGTTTGCCTCTGTCTCATGTATTTTTGGTTAAACTATGTTTGTTCTTCCTTCAGTTAAGTGACTCACAGTAGTAGAGTATCCAGAAATTTTAATAGAAATGATACATAATATTTAGAAGTAAAAGGATTAAGTACGGTACAATTAAACTACTGTTAAAAGTAAATTTTTCCAAAGAGTTATTTAGGCAAATGTAACCGAGTAAATGTAGTTAGTTAATAACCACCTCTGCAAATACCGTGTCCTTATAGCTCTACATACGTACCTTTTTGTACATAAGAGGTCAAAATTAAAGTAGGAATATAAAATAAAAACTACTTACAATATAAGGGCACGATAGTCTAACTTACTGTATGTATAGCAGGCTGATGCCTTGTTGGAAGAAACATTTGGTCATTTTCAGTTTTTTGTTCTTAGTGAGTTTCCTCCAGGACTGGGCGGTTGTAGCCCTCGTTAACTCTTGACCTGAAACAGTTTATATAAATAGGTTTGATGTTCATAATAAGTGTTTAAAAGTAAATATTCATCAGACTTTCTTTAACGTCATATACCAGAATAAAATGATATTTTGTCAACAGAATTAAGTTGAGAGTTTCAGATGCCACAAGGTTAAAAATGACATAAATTTAACCTCTAATCTACAAAGGCATGCCGCATGGTCAATATCTGTTTAACAAAAACAATGGAAAAGCAGCTTGTATCAAATGAGGTTCAGCCATGATTTGCTTGCTTAAAGAGCTGCTTTACCAGCAATTTCATGAAGTAGTTTTCTTTGTAATTGTCACTCTTAATTTATTTATTTTTTTCAATTATTGGGAAGAATTTTTGGTCCACTAATTTCACCATGGTGCTTCACTTAATTGAGGCCTCTTTTTTGCATTCCTGTTTTAATGTCATTAGAAGGGTCTGGTTTCTTTACAACTGCCTACTTACACTTTACAAAACTAAAGAAATAATAAATGTATTTAATTATAAATAATCGGCCTGAGGCAGTTCTATTGTTGATAAACGATAGCCACTCATCTGATTAAGAACTTCCTTTGTTCTCTTTTAATAGCTTTTTCAAAATAACTACACATAATCTGTTTGTTTTCTCGTAATTCTTTTTGTTTTTGGTGATTTGTAATCTTTGCGTCATGTGGGTTGTTTGATGTGAGTTGAGTCTTAATTCTGAGTTTCCCATTTGGTGCAATTAATGATGGTTACTGTTTTGGCCTCTACCAGCTTGGAACAGCTATTATAAAAAGTTTTGTTCATAATTTACACATTTGTTCAAGCTTGGCCAGATTGGATGGAGCAACTTTCAAGTTTTGTCAGAGAATTTTAATCTATGGAGTTCTGGACTTTCACTTTTCAATAGTTTCCCTTTTCTACTAAGGAAAAGCATCCCCCTCTATGATGCTGTCACCGTTCCAGTGTGGGTGTGAGATCTACAGGGGAATGTGAACTGTTGGTATTTCACCACAAAGGTTAGTCTTGACTAGTTGAGGTAGGTGGCCATGTCATGTTTGCAACTGTGGCAGATTTTTTGACATGAAACACTGAACAATGATTTGTCAGATGTTCTAGATGTTCTAAGCTTGGGGTATTTTTTTGTAACTTTACTCTAGTTTCAACTTAAGATGAAAATCTTTATTATTCATGAATATTGAACTCTAAATATAAATTGTTGTGGCTTTAGAAAGAAATCCCTTTCTTGCTTTAAGCTTTTGAGCTGCAGATTAAATGCTTTTTTTTAAACAAGAACTTGAATTACGTGCATCAGCCTCTTCAGCTGAAAGACAAACTATAATACATATTTAAAAAAAACCCTCAGAAAACACATTTAAATACAGCAGCAATAAACTTATCCTTTTCTGATCTTGTCAAGTGTCACTTTGTTTTCAAGTCAAACGGAAGAAAAAGACTCATCAGTTTCATATCTGGAGTTGATGTTTAGCAGATTAAAAGCTGTGGTTTTCTAAATGAAAGTGTGACCCCGAACACAAACCGCTTCTTGCTGTTGGAGAAGCTTTGATAAGAACTCTAGAATCTGCATCTATTCCTAGTGCAATCTTAAATATTAGTTGGAATCCAAAAACGAGAAAACAAAATTTTTTATCGATTTCATTTATTTAACATGCGCATTTTATGATATGTAACATCTTCTACTATACCTCATTACACATTGTATAAATGTTAATAAATATATTCTTTAAGAACTACAAGATACATAACTTTTCCCTTCAGTGTTGGAGGAAAACAAAAAAGTTAGACCAAGCAAGTCCACTGGAGGGCATCAAAGCAGCTTTTCCAACCATACATTTTTGTAGCTTCACTGAGTTCATCACCACATCCCAAATAAATAAATAAATTAGATAGTTACAAGGCTAATATATATATGTTTTGTTGAACTGTATTCAGTGTAGTGTCTTCTCCATGTTAAGCTCTTATTCACGTCTGGGTCGTCATCCTCTCTCAGGCCATACTCAGATTGGCTATGCCCTAAAATTGACAGAAAAGAAAATTCCACTTAATGTTGCAAATATGTGTTTTTGATCAATTATTGTAGTAAAATAAATGCATATAAATAAACTTGTGAAAAGTGCAATCACAGAAAATAATGATTTTACCATTTGAAGAAGAGACTCTAGTTGGTTGAGAAACTCATCAACGGTTTCTGCAGGATGTGTTTTGCATTCACTGCATGAGGGCTAAAGGGACAAAAAGCAGAAAATTAGCTTCTAATCCTCCACATTAGACACCAGTCATCATAAACACGTATGGAAAATCTCATATCTACGCTGCTCTTACCGTAGAATCTTTGGCACAAAACTGCAGCCCACTTATCTGTAAAAATTTGAAGAGATGTGTTAATTTTAGCTGTGAACATCCAAGCTACCATTACAGTGAGTCTAAACTTTGCTTTTCACCGCAGCAGATTTACTTACAGTTAACTTGTTTCTCAGGCTCCTGAATAGTTTAATTTGTTGCATGGTTTTGCTGAATGTCGAGACACCTTCCTCAAAGCACTTCAGAGCCGACAGACAACCACAGTCCTCCTGCAAAATGAAGAATTTAGGAAAAAAATTAACACTTTTTCCTCAAACATTTTAACATATGAAAAAGAAATGTATAATACTTCACATTATTCCGACAATGAATTTAAGTTTTTTTTGTTTGTTTTATCAAACTTTTTATCTGTTATAGGCCAGTTGTGATTTATTTGTATTTCTTTGTTTTGTATTTTTAGATTTTTTGACTCTGAAATCTGCTGATATTATGCACTTTAAAAATGATTACCCCCCGAAAACCAGTTAAACTTGAGTAAAGCCAAGACGTTAAGTGATCTCTGAAGGTTGTTTTAAATATCAGCACAATTGTTATTGTTCTTATAAATAATTTAAGACATTTCCTGCCATCGCAACATTCAAAGTGCTTCCAAGAAAGCTTTTTCTTTGTTTCATGTCAGATTTCTGAGTGTGATGCACCAGTAACACTTTTACCTAAAGCGAAACTTATCAAGATGACGCTTTCAATATTATTATGATAATAAAGTTCTGGGTAAAATCCTTCCTCAAAAACTTTAATAAAAATTTTTGTTTAAATATATATTTTTGAAACGATAATCGTACTGCAAAATTCCAGCTATCCTGCCCGAAAGGTTTTTTTGTCTTTTTTTTGTTTGTTTTTTTGTATGACTGTTGTGAAGTTAGAGCAAAATCCTTCCATGGAAAACAAGAACAGCTAAAACTGTTTAAAAATTCCCCATGTGGGACTGTTTTCACTCTAACAAATGATGTTGGATTTTTACTTTTTCCATGAGTGATTGGGGATTAGTAATTTAGCAAAATAAGTTTTGAAAAAAGTTTTGGGTGTAAAGTTAAAGTTTCTGTAAAGATAGCCTGTCTTCTCAGAAAGTTTGGAGTTTGTGAGGTAGAGTGAGGAAGCACCGTGGTTTCAAAAGCTCTCTGCTTGATTACTCATCACATTTTACTCAACGGAAGCTGTGAGAAAATGAAAAAGTGCTCTGAGCAAGCTCCTGAGTTGACTCACTGAAGAACATTTGGCTAACAAGAATGAAGACCTATTTGAATTTAAAAATAATGCTGTTGATTTTTTTTTTTTTTTTTTTTTGCAAGGTCAAAAAGTTAACTGTTGACTGAAATGCACATTTTTTATATTAAAATGCATTTATTTTAAATGACATATTTTGTTAACTATTTACAGAGTATTAGCTTGCTCTAGATACATAGTCCACATTCTCTACAAAAACATCAAAAACCTTAAAAATCTCCAAAAATTGCCCTTAATTTGAACTTAATAAAACATCATTCTTGAGCCTCCAAGCGCAGTTTGTTCCTAAAGAGTTACAGCTGATTGCCTGTGCTTATCAACTAGCACTAGTTGTGACTTAACATATCATTTGATGTACACCTACAGTAACAATCATCTGACAATTACTAGCAACAGTGGGAGAGCAACAACAATGAGTAAGCAACCACAATAATGTCAATATTAATTTAACAAAATAACTTTGCTTACCTCAGTGTTAATTGGTAGCATGTTCACCCTCTTCTCTGTCTTATCCATACTCTGCAAGGCACAGATAAAGAAGCATGTTGTAAGTAACAAAAACTATGCAAAGTGTATGCAAAGCAATGAAAGCAATGATGGCTATACTGACCGTTAGGCTTTCGTTAAATTGTCCGAGTTCAAACAAGGTTTCTCTTAGTTTTCTTCTTATGGACGAGGTCCTCGTTGGGGCTGGGATTGCCAAAGTGCAGCAGCAGAGTGCTAAGAGGCAAAAACCAACCAGCTTCATATTGTCAGAAGTAGGAGTCAGATCACCAAAAGTTGCTCTATGAAAGATTTACTGGAAATGCAAAGAGTCCTGTTACTTACCTTTATATAGTTATCCCTGAGGACATAGGAAAACCATTCGCAGAGCTGGAAAACTGTAGAAACTAATTGTGTGTGAGTAATGAATTTTCTTTTCCACTGGCAACCACTACGTCGAGTCGAGAGTGTCGTCAAGCCGCGCGTGCGTGACGCCTATACATACAAGTGTGTCAATGCAATGTCACTTATGTGCACCTGACAGGAAACTACAGGGAGACGGCACTTCCCATTTTCACTTTGAATCAGTGGAGCCGTAGCCGTACGGTTTCATAGGTAGTCTTCGTAAGCGTGGTATTATCAACCTGAATGCAGGTTCTTTATCTCGGCCACCTACACAAACAGAAAAAAGCCTTTTGTCACAACAGGAAACCCATTTTAAGTTTTCATGTTGAACGGAAGGTAAGCAAGGACATCCAGCATGCTTTGGGCATTAAGCAACCGATAGCATCTTACCAGATAGTGTGATGGTCTTCCTGCTATATAACAACCATAAATAGAAGGAACTCCACTCTGGATCCTTAAGAAAAGACTAAAGACCACATCCAATTAAATTATATTCACTAAACTAATAACTAAATGTTAATTTAACAATGAAAGTGTAAATATATACTAAATAAGCAGTGTAAGTGGGAATTAGTACAATGGCAATTGTTTTTACAGCTTTTCTCAAATGTTGTAAGCCTCTAAACCATTCCATGGGTCAGACATGTGATTTTATTTTGAAAAGTATTTAGTGCAGCCATTGAAAAAGAAAAAATAAGCTCTTGTGGTTTAAACCAGTAGTTCCCAAAGTTGAGGTCAGGACCTCCCTTGGGGTCACAAAACTGTTGGTCTGAGGTCTTGAGATCCTCTTGATAAAAATGACCTAAAAAACAAAAATACCAATGAGAAACCATATGCATTTTATAAATTGTGTAAAATACATATATATATAAAAATCTGAACTTGAATAAGCAAAAACAACATATTGGTCAATACGTTGACCAATATGTATTGACCAATACGTTGCTTTTGATGGTTATTGGTGCTGATTCTGTTGCCATTGAAACACTCTTTACCCGACTCTTATAATTGTATGCTCAAACAAGAGTCCTGGTAATGAGCCTCTAGAGTTAAAATTTTTGGATCCGAAGTTGGAAGATTTGGGAACAACTGATACAAATGATTATTCAGCAAGTTGGACACTATTATACCTATTAGGCAGTGCTGTGAATCTCATTCCTATCCCATCAGTTACTGAGTGATAGGCATAGTACACCATGGACAGGCCACCAATCCATCAAAGAGCAACACAAAACAACCATATGCATTAAGAGGAAGTTACCTAACCGAACCTTCGTGTTTCTTGCATGTGGGAGGAATGCGGAGCACCCAGGGAGAACATGCATCTCCCTATAAATGTATGTTCATTTATAGGGAGAACATGCAAACTCCATGCAGAAAGACCCCAATCTTTTAGTTGCAAGACAACAGTGTCAACAACTTCACCATTATGCTACCCCAGCATTATCATAGTCAGACAGAATAAGTTGATGTCATCTGTTCAAATACAAGGGGCTTAGGGAAGGACCCATTGTTTGGTCTCCAACAGGTGACAGTTCCACTAACAGACTGATTTAGGTTACTGTCTTCATCTTGGTTTGAACAATAGCGAGAGCCAAAGCTGACTGAACTGTAAATACCTGTTAAAACCAATGTGTTTGCAGGATTTGTTTAAGAGAAAAAAAACAATGTCAGAATGCACACTTTTCATCACCAATAATAAAATAGCTCACCATGCACTTAACTGAATTAACTGTCTGAAACCACATCATGCTTGTATAAAATGCAAGTAGGTTTTCAAATAGCTGTACTTGGTGCATTCAATTTTGACACAAAGTTGTCAAAAATTCAAACCAAATCCAAATGATTTAAAAGTGTGTTTTATTCTCAACATGGGCACAATCCTATAACTTATTCATGCTAACACTACTTTATTTTACATAATTTAAAAAAAAAAATCCAACCAAAACTCCAGTCAGTTCCTTACTTTCTACTTTTCAGTTTTAAAACGTAAGAAAATCACATTAATGTAAGAAACGGAAACAGACTAAACAGTTAAATAGATTACTGCTTAAAAAAATCTAAATTTTGTTTTTTCTTGACGGATTGTGATGCTGAAAATATACTGTAGCATAGATTTTTGTGTACCATTGCACACCTAAATAAGCAAGCATTTTAGTTTTTTTATATTGCCATGAACATTAGTGCAATAACAGAGTCTGATTTAATGATAAATATTTAGTAGGGTTTGTACATTTTGAAGTTAAACTTACTGAAGATCAGTTAATTGTGTGTATCAGCGGCATCTGGATGTTATTTACTCTTTATTTCCATGGGATTGTTTCATGTTAGAGTGACCCAAATTCACCTCACCATGCACAATGACACATTTTTCACTTCTGGCAGCAGAACTGTAGATGTGAAGGAAAGCTGTCCCATAGCCCATTCTGAGTGGTGTTGAAAATGTTGACAAATGATTTGTTGTCCATACTCTGCAGCCAGAATGTCTGTTACAAGGTGGGGGAAGAATAAGTAAATGATGGAAAGAAGAGTATGTACTATTGGAAATATTTTCAGATGATGAGAGCTTTCCTTGGCTACCATTGCTTTATGATGAAAACGCAACAGAAGTGATCAGTATGGAAATATCAGTGAAGGTATGACTGATGAAGGTCATCTGCTCCATTATGCTATAATATTACACACATTCAGTTGGTGCCAAATTTTAGTCAGCATGTCCATCTGCATAACTAGCTGAGAGTTTCTGCCTTGTCAGAGGTAACACGCACACATTCTCTCCGCACACTATCTTCACAATCATCCTCCCCAACCAGACGAGAGGAAGTGAGAGTGACTGTAAGAGAGAAAACCCCTCTCGTCTATTCTCTGTCTGCGTTAGCGTAAAGGAACAGGTGGGTGGGGGCTTGGACAGGTCTGAGAGGTGCTTCTCCCTCAGTCTTCAGGCTTATCAGGAGTGCCTTCTGTGATGCACATTCAGAAAGGAAAATGTGTCTTCAGGTAGATTTCAATTCAGAAGAATTTCCTCCTGGGGCTGCCATCAGTGAACCCCCGTTACCCCGTTGTGTTTGTGTGTCTTCTTTTTTTCTTTTTACTAAGCACCTATTAAATAAGGAAAGTGTGTGAGGAGTAAACATTTTGTTCAACTTAAAAAAGTCAAAATTGCGAAAAAAAAAAAAAAAAAGTAAAAGTTTTTTTAAATGTTCATATTTAATTTAGTTTATTAATAGGATTTTCATCATTAACAGTTTCTGGACTCAAATATGAAAACCTTAATTCTTTCTGATAGAAACATGATTTTGGCAACAAAGAAATCTGGTAATAATGCTACTTTAACTTCATTACTTATTGACTGATGTACATTTATATTTTAAATTTGAATAAAGTGTATATAAAAGTGTATATATCAGTATCCTGAAGTCAGGGAAACTTGAAAATCTAACAATCACGTTTTTGAAATAAAACATTGAGGTGTGAAACTTTCTAACTTTTGACAGTGAATGTAATCAGTTGTTAAATTTTTACTGTTGTATTTTTATAATGCTGTAATATGTAAAGATTAGTTTAAAAACAAACTGATGAGCATTTTTGCTCACTGAAATATCAGATTCTTGAAATATTAAAAGCATAAACAGTTAACCAGTGTTGTGCAAACTTTAATGGGTGTTTGTTTAAATGTAAAGTATCTAAAGTTATAGCCTAAGGTAATTCTAGAGATATTCAGTAGCTGTTCTACAGATGAAATAAAATCTGGGTACCTAAACCCCTTTTACAATAGTAAAAATTTACTCTTTACATTTGTTACAAGAGAAGTGTTTAATCTGGAATTTGCAAAAACTCAATGTTTTTTTTAAATTCAATTAAAAATTTTAAATCCACGTTCGAACATAAGCAGGGAGTGTGATTATCTGTTTTCAAAATAGGATATTTAGTGTGGAGAAATGTTCTCATCGTAGGTGCCCCAGCTCTTTCCGTTGAAAATATATAAAAGCGTCGCTGCCCTCGGTTACCTTTTTTGTTACTAAATCTGTCAAAGGTGACATGTGACGCAGTGAGAGTTTTTGTGGTCACCCGGAGTGTTAAACACAATGCAAAATGTGCGACTTTTTACCTATCTTACACATAGGTAAAAAGTGAGAGATGTTTTTTTATGTTTGCAAAACACTTTTACCAACCTCTTCTTTTTGCCTTTGATTAAATCAACTGTGGAAACATGTTCAAAATTAGACACTGAAATTTTGAAGTGGGTGGTTTTGTTTTTCTTTTAACAAAACAAATAATGTCTGCAGTTTAAATTATCAAGTAAAAACCTCAATTCCAATTGTAACAAGCATTTTTTCCAATTTAATATTTAAAGGATTGAATGCACTTTGCTGCCAATAATCATCATGTATCTGCTCGTTTATTTACTTTATGTCTTTATTTCATGGAATCAGAAATCAGTGACAGTGTCTCAGCCACAGCTGTTGCTCATCAGTATCATCATTTTGTTTTTGTTTTGAGTTGACGTGGTCATACTGTACCTACACAAATTGTTTTTTTTCTGTTTGTTGACACTCAGGCTAACAAAGCAAGTTTAAATCCCTGCTGAGTACATTAACTTGTGGTGGAAATTAGTTATCTTGGGTGTGGGTGATTTAAAATAAAATTTAATCAACATGTTGGGTAAAAATGAAGTACATGAACTCTGCTGTTACATTTGACCCATGTACTTACACTTCAAACTATTTCAGTATCAGGGGGATTTGTTTACTAAATTATAATTATGTCGTTTACTTCCTCCTCCCACCTGCAGTAGTAGTATGAGTTCTTACTCTGCGGTCTCCCCTTTGGCAACAATATGCATTTCCAGGTTGCAAGCAAGTGGGCGCAAGTTTGAAAGCTCGCATGCAGCACGTACACATGACGGTGTGTGAGTCTGCACATTATCAATTGGATTTTTAATATGCAGAGAGGTTGTTAAATGCACAGAATTTTTTATTTTAAAGCTTTTAATGCTGACACAAAACCAAGACATGTATTTTTTCTCTAAGTCAGAAAATCCGACATGATTGATATTACCGTAAGCGTTGAGGAAGAACACACAGCAGGCGTGGGTGGGGGATCGCCTGCTCAGGTTTGTTCACCGGTATGACACCAAGGATGACATAGCTGAATTGTATAATAAATAAACTGCAATCATTGTTCAGTTCAAGGCTTTACCAAGACCAGTTTCAATCAAAATATAAGGATAGCAGACTCTTGTAACCTTTTTAAAGTGTCTATTATTATTTTATTAAAAAGTTGTAAAACAAAATGAGAGCATTACGTTCAAGGTGCTTCCCTATTACCAAATCTGCAACTGTTGTTTAGATGTTATCTTCACCAGAAAACTGTGTCAAACATGGAAGTTCACCTGTTTCCATTGTCTCCTTTTTTGATTGGCACATTGATTTTCCGCTGCCGTGTTTACAGAGGAAACAAGATTTACAAATGCAACAATAATCTTTTTCTCACCAGCTCATGTTTAAAACGGCTGGAATCTGATAAAAAGACTCAGAAAAATGTTTCATTTCTCTTCTGAATGTGCAATTACACCCACGTTTTCTATTTCTCAACCACTATGCACACATGCTATTTTGCAGAGATTCATTGGGTTTTATCACTTCAGTTTGCCCCATTTTTAATCTCAAAGTTCTTCCACATTCAAAAACTCGAAATAGAATTGATACCTCTTGATTATTTCCATGTTTTTTTACATTACAGCCACCAACATCTATGTAAAGAAAGTGGAAGTATTTTATATGCAAACACAAATTAGTGTTTCGTGATTGTGAAAGTGTGCCATGTGCTATGTTCATCTCCCAAAACACAAGAGGCCCAAAAAAGTTAAAAAAAAACAAACAAACAAAAAAAACCCTTATACTAAAATGAGTATCCTTGCACTCATTTTATTAGTTCATTTATTTTGAAGTGTCTATCTGCCAAAAGTGACATCGGTTAATAGTCATTGGTGAATCAAGTATTATTCAATTCAGTTTATTTTCATATAGCCAATTCATAACAAATGTGGTCTTGAGGCACTTTACAAAAATTTTTTTTAATTCAATCACATCTTCATTCAAATGATCCAACAGTGCATTAAACTCAATTTAATATTCAAATTTAAAATTAAGGAAACCCAAAAAGTACCCAAAATTGTACTCAAGGAAAACAAACATATTTTAGCTAAAACACAATTAAAAAGTAGCCATCCAAGAAATTACTTAGACCTCCCACAGACTGTGAATTTTCGAAACTACAAAAAAAAAAAAAAAAAAAATTGTAAAAGCGCACAGGAGGTTGGTGCCACCAGACTGGACTGTGCACAGAGTAAAAAAACACATTAGGTCTAAATGATACTTTAGGTCTTAATGTACTTATAAAATAAAAACTAAGCAAAAGAACTGTTCATTAGACAGCAGATAAAGTAGAAACAACAAGAAGTCTCACTTTAACATAAACTGTAGGTGTGTGTCTGGTGGATTTTTGGTAAAATATGTTCTTCATTTAGTGAAGTTACTCAGTGGATAGAGTATTCAGAAATTTTACTCCAGTAAAAGTACCACTACTTTATAATAATATTACTCAAAAGTAGAAAGTACAATGTAATAAAGCAACTCCTGAAAGTATTTTCTTTTTCAAAAAGTTACTCAAGTAAGTAAGGTAACAATTAACTACCAAACACCTGGTTATGTCAAATTAGTTTATAGAGTCTAGACTTGAAAAAATACATGTAGTTTCATTAAATTTACATTTGTAATGCAGGATAGTAACTGAAAAGATGCGGACACCTTTTTTTCCAACCTTAAAACTCTGATCTCCCTAAACGTTTAAATGTGATTGGTTAAGGGGTGGACACAAATTTCTCTTAACAAGTTGCCCTATGAAGTTTCTGTGTTTTTTAAGTCAGGTGTGCAACAGGAACTTGATAAAGGTGGGGAAAACACATCTGAATAAAAAGGTTGGTGTCTATGCCTACGTCACATTAAAGCAACATCTTTAAAGATGTTTCAGCTTTTAAAAACATGTATTTTTCTTTTTGATTGTGCTGGATAACAATGAGGTTACAGAAAAGGGAAAAAAAAACAAACCAAATCAAGAACTCAAGACTTGATCTGTATCTTCAACATCTCAAAAACAAAGGAAGGATTGATGATAAAACTTCAACTTTTTCTAACATACAAGTCTCAACATTAGAAGATGTCTACTCTGAAACTTCAAACATTCAGACAGAATTAAGTAATATTAATACATTTAGTTAATTCTAAAGGTTAAAATGATGGGTTAAGATTAAAATGGCAAACATACCACTGCTGCAGTCAGTCCTTGCTTCTCCAAAGCACAGTGACAGTTATTACTTTGTGTTGAACTTCTCTTATTCACAGAGGGGACCCCGTAAATAGGTTGCCCACATACTGGTGACACATTCTTGACATTTAAGAGTTAATTGACTTTTCTTTCATTTACCAGCAGTGACCAGCCTTGCAGCGCTTAGCTGTTTTGGAAATTTATCATTTTATTGGAAAAAGAAAAAAGGCACAACAAGCGGCGGAGCAGTGGGAGTACTGAACGAGCTGTGTGATATGAATGCTGTTAAACCACAACAGAAGGGGAATAACACCCGGCTGAGGGGCTGTGAAGATATTAAAGGCCATGAAACTGCCACTGTACAAAAACATCCAACTCCTATTGGAAAGTTTTGTTCTAAAATCAAACATTTGGTGAACAACAACTTCACCAAACTTACGTCTGCTGTCAGCAAATCAAGCACCCTTTCCTTTTGTCAATGCCTTGATCCCAGATAATTGTGTCTATGTCTACATTTAAAAAATATGTTAAAACAAATTATGAAGCAGATTGCAAAGAAAGAGGTTAAAAATTATATTTAGCCAATAAAATCTCAATCTGTTTTTACCTATCTATATTGTTGGAAATTACATAGCAGGGTTAACTGATAACCTTGAGTGTTAAGTAATTAGCCCAATCTAATTCCCTTTTTGCAAAAAACACAAAATTTAGTTCCATTTTCAGTTTGTTCCATTGTTTGACCCCAGTTACAGTGATACAAACTCTTCATACTATAAACTATAAACAAAACACAATATTTTAATTAAAAAATGAAGTCAGATTTCTGTAGAAAAGAGAGCTGCAAATTATCACACAACTGAAACTTAAAATCTGCAAACAACTTCCTAAATGCTGATTGCCTTCTACTAACTTTGTCTGGATTTTTTTTCTGTATGTTAAGTGTGTTAATTAAGATCAGTTATTCTTTGAAAAACAAACACCTTGTCATTTAGCTGAATTTTCCAAATGAGGGCATCAAAATCTCTTGTTAGTAAAAATAAGTGGATTTTTGCATATTTACTAGGAGATTGAGTTAACACAAAAAGCATTGTTGATAAAAGATATTCTTTTGAAAGGTAGTGACATTTTTTGTAAGATTATTTTTCTTTGAATAAATATGAATTTGAGAAAGAAAACCAGGTTTGAACAATTCTTTCTGAATTTTATTGTCAAGGAGAGCAAAAAAGTAACTCCATGGACAACAAATGGCCCCCCAGGCACATTTTGGACTCTGTTGCTCTACATGCGTACGGTGCAGACTTGGATTCAGGTTACATTTAAGTAGCTAAATTAAAGCCTTCAGACATGACTCAGCCTTGCATTCTAAAAACTATATTTAAACTTAATGTGAGTCTCTAGTTTTGTTAACAATCATTAGCTCCTCTAAATATGAGTGAAAGTAGGCCAGTATGTTAACTACAGACTAGAGCTCTTATTAGTGAATGACACAGCCGTTGATTATAATTTTTTTTTATAGTGTGTTTATGTTTGCTGTAGTTGCACATGAATTTCTCTTAAATTGAAGTCTGTGTTAAATTACTCTCACAAAATCCCACTATAAAAAAAAATAGTATTCATATCTGTAAAATAACTCCTTGCCGACATAATATCAGGATGTGTATTACTGAAGCACGTTTAAGTTCCTTGGTCCACTCAAAGTGAGCTTCAGATCTGTGTTTCAGCTCTCACCTGTTGAGTGGAGCACTTTGAACTGCAACACAGTGGATGGATTTGAGTCATAACAGGCTACATGATGCAAGCAAGTGAAAAACTGGCCTTTTGAAATGGCTCACCTGAAGCAATTCCAAGTTTCATCTTAGCAGGTTCAAGCTTGGCAATTTAGTTTGGTCCATAATAAATAAGCATTGTAGATTTCTCCAGCATCTTTTTAATTGTCACTTTTTAAGGCAAAAATGTGTTTCAAATTAAATTAACTGCCATTTTTGGTAAAGCTGGGTTCAGTTTTAAAAACTGTAGGTTCATCAACTAACAGAACTTAGTTGCTGAAATAAGTTCTGACAGCCTACTTATGATATTAAGTAGGCTGAAAGATATCAAAACATGTGAGATATTAATCAGTTATTAATATTTATCTGTCTGGAAAAATTTACTAAGCCATTTCTTAGGCTTGAGGACTCCAGTGAAATACAGGGGCCATTATCCACAGAAGTTTCAGGCCTACCAAAATTACCCCAAGATTCCAACTCATTCAGGAAGTCAGAAAAGAATCAAGAACACTTCCTATGCTTCTTTAGGGTAATTTTTAGTGATTAAAAAATAAGAAAGAGGCTGGTCAAAAATAGGATCTATGTAAGGAATGTCCCAAGGCAAAAGAAAAAGGCCATAAAATACAAAATACTTTGGTTAAAAAACATAAATATTCAATGGACTGAGACAAAAGTGGCCTTCCATGACAATTGTATTTAAAACTTAAAACATTTCATTAAAAAACATGCTAGCAGAAAAATGTGGTGGTAGATGATCTGGGTCGGTTTTCTGGTTCAGGACCTGAACGGCCTGCAGGTCTTAGTGGAACCATGAATTCTGCTCTCTGCCTGAAGGCTAATCTCCTAATGTCATAAGAAACCTCAAGCAGATTTGGAGCTTGCAGAAAAATAAATCAGAAATCCACTCCTGAATGGCTTCAAAAATGTTATGAATGGCGTAGACAAAGTGTGGATCTAACTCAATCTGCAATTCCTGCCAAGGATGTGACAGCTAGTTAATAGGAGAGGGACTTTTTCACAAAGAACCAGGATTAAGGGAATAGCTTTATTCCCTTAATAAAAGAAATCGAAAATGAAAATGGAATTTTATTTTTGGTCATATTGTATTTAATAATTTGAAAGTCTTAAGTGAAATAAAAGAGCAGAAACAAAAGAAATCTGCAAAGGAATGTTTGAAAAATCATTTTCAATCAAACCAGGCATAACATTATGAAATATCAATAACATTTCTTATATGGAATGTTTTTCAAATGTTGGATTTCATATTGAGAGAGAACTTTTCAAATTTTCCACCTGACGTTCTGTCGCAGTCTAGAACAGGTTATCACAACTTTCATAATCAGTGGCAAGCATCCTCAAAATAATAGACAGCCGTCTGACTGTTCGGAAAAACACGTCATTACATATCCTGTTTATTTAAGCAAGGTTCGATGTTTTGGACAAAAGCAGACTTCCGCTCCATGTTACAATTAATCAGCAGGAGCATCTTTCCTATAAGATGATCAAAAGATGTAGGTAAAACAGATCTCGTTCAGGCGATACCAAGTTCAGCTCAAAGCATGAAGTGAGAGTCACTTTTACTGACTTACTCATCTCAGGTTCATTCTGCTGATTTCTATTTACAGTAAGATAATTCGAATTAGTCAACATCAACTTAGTCATGTCTGTATGTCTGTCTGACCATCATTGGCACGCTGCGCTCTGCAAGTTGCACAACAGTGAATGCAATGCACTGAAATCACTTTCACTAAGATCTTCATGAGCTGCTATAACCTGCTTCTTCAATGCACCACCTCCGTTTCAACAAGAAAGTTGGTAAAAAAAAAAAAAAAATTCTCAAACTGACACTTCACAATTAGTTTAAAAATGTGACAAAACTGTGATTATTTTTATTTGTCTTATAGAAAAAAAGAATCTGTACAAAGACACAGGATTTTAAAAATGTTAATTACAAAGAGATCCTGTCTTAGTTCCAGAAAAGCTACAGTAAAAATAGTTGGAACAAAGTCAGAATTTAATCCTGAAAAGGTTTTAAAACTGCAACACTCAGCGGCGTCAGTACAGACTGGTCTTCTTCATTATCCGTAGAAAGTCTTGCTCATTGACCTCTCCGTCACCATCCTGGTCGGCTTCGTCGATCATTTCCTGAAGGCCAACAAATATGAATGTTAAGGAGGGAATCGTGTGAAACAATCCACATAAATATATTTATTTTTTTTTACACTACATGAAATTAAGAATTAAATGTTTTAAACTGCAACATGACAATTTGCTGAACTCCACAATAAAAAAAAAAGTCTAATTTCCATAGAGAAGATATTGTGGTAATTTTTTTTTTTTTTGAGAATTAAACATTTCCGTTTTTCTTTTTCAAGGTTTTAAAACACAGTTGGTAGAAAGATTCAAAGTAAATTCAGCTATGAATTTATTTTGATCATTTTCCAAACCAGGGTAAGTCTGAGAAAAAATAGCTTGGTGTGGAAAAATATTTGCTTCTACAGCCATTGTTCTAAAGGACAAAACCTAAAGAGGGTTATTGTGTATTTTCCAGGCACATAGTGCCAGTTTCTACTGCAATCAACTAACTGTGGTAACTTCAGTTATGAAAATAATTTATATATCAGGCATTACTAAAGAGAAATCTGATTTCGCAATTTGACGCCTGGAAGTTGGGTAGAAGGAGCTTTAGGTAAATAGAGGGTGCTATGTATAAGCAAGCATTTAGGCACCCCTAAATGTTTGCCACCAGAGAAGCAAGGATTCCTCAAACATACATGAAAGAATCAAAGCAGCATCCAGGTTTGTTTTTAATGAGAGAATAACATTACGGTATCATGTGAAACTCAAAAAAGTTGATTTTGCATAACGCTCCCCCTTTAAAATTCAGTATCATTCAGTTTAAATTTCATGCAATATCACATCTTGATTTTAATATTTTACCCTTAAAATGTTTTATTTAATGACTGAAAACTGTGCATTCGATACTACTGACATTACTAAAGAGGTGCTACAAAGATTGAATTAGCGCAAAATTTGGAAGCCATTTAAAACATTTCAAGAACCTACAGTCTAGAGATGTGAAATTATTGCACCTTTCACTGTTACTGAGAAATTATTTTGGCATAAGAATTTTGGTTTATTGTGATGATAAACTATACGATCATACAACATATATGTAGATGCCAGAGCAGTATTTGTGTTTGTAGGGCTTTGAATGTGATGTGATAATGTAAATGGAATGATCCAAGGTTGAACAGTGTAGAACCGGTGCACCACAATGCTGTATTTTTGTGTTATAATGATGAACCTCTTAAGATAATGCATCTGAATTGAAATTTTTTTACTGAATGGTGCTAAATATGAATGTCTTAAATCTGAACTTTTCTTCATGCATTAATCTGGATGGTCAAACCAGATTCTGCTCTACTAGATGTTCGCAACCCTGGCTTTGTTTTGGCAACAGGCTACGTGCGTTGCTGCGACATGAGCGCTTCTGAGTTGTGGTTTCTCTGCTTTTTCTGATCCTACCATGACCTCAGCTTGAGATGAAGCCGCTCCCTCCAGGGCCAAATAAGATGTGGGCAATAAAGGAAAAAGTGACAAGTTTCTGTACTTAGCATCAACCAAGCTGATGTCGGATGCATCATAATTCTCTGTTTCAACAGATTATTGTGACATTCTGAAGTGCCGGCAGTAGCAATGCCAAGAGGCAGTGACTTGAGTGATGAAAATAGTAATGAAAATTTTATTTTCTTTTAAAAAGTTGTTTCCTCTAACTAATTTTCAAGATACAAATTGTGTTTGAACAAATTAAATTAGTTCTGTAAACTACACACAAATAAAACGATATACATGTCATCCAAATAACTTCCTTATCAAATATTGTGATGCAACAAATTTAAGCATTTCAACTTGGTATATTAGCAATGTTTTTATTTTCTAAAAATGTCCTTTCTAACCCCAAAAATACAAAGGAAAGGACATCTGACCTGAGAACAGTGAGAGATGACCACTTAGTAATGACTAATATGAATGAAGAAGACTAATTTGAAGCGGCCTCCATCACCTGCGTTGGAAGTTTGCACCTCAGATTAAAGCTTTTTGTAGCGAGTTCTCATGGTATGTGTATTTTTTGGACCAGATAGGTGTAATACATATCAGATAGGAACTCATACCAAGGTAGGAGAAACTAGAACAACCTTAATTTAGCTGATCCGTAAAAAAAACGTAGACTCTCCACAATCATTTCATTAAATTAAAATATCATCATACATATCCATGAGGAAGACTATGACCAAATTATCCAGTCATTGACATCCTCAACAAGAAGGGTAAGCTATAAAACAACTTTGTTACAGAAGACAGCTGCTCACTGAGCTACAGCCATCTGTATTAATGTTGAGTGAAAGAAAAAAGTGTGGGAGAAACAGGGATAACTGTAACCCTAAGAGGATAGTGAAGAAAAGCCCATTCAGATCCAATAATGAAAACAAAGACCAGCACTAAAACAAGCTGGGCTTCCTGAACGCTTCAGCACAACCACAAGACGATCACTTCCATGCCGTGCTGCACTGATACAGTTATTCAAGCAAAAGGAGTTTCAACCAAGTAATAGGTGCATTTACTGGACACTTTTTTGAGTAGACACACAGGTTTGAATGCAAAGTCATATTATTAATCAATTTTATGTAATATTCTAAGTTTCAATGAATCTGAATTTGGAGGTTTTAATTTGCTGTAAATAATCACCAACAATTAAAGAAACTATGTTTTATGAAAATATTACTTATTTTTTAAATAAATTAGTGAAATGTACTTTTCGATGATATTGTAATTTGAGATGTTCCTGTTTTTATGACTGCAGGGTACATAAAATCATAAATGAACTCCAACACATCTTGTTCTCTGATTTTTTTGTTTTGTTTTCCCCAACAAGGAAATATTTCTACTTTGGACTCTTAAGTTCATGTGTCAGAGAGTTCTGTTATCCTCTTTGTGTTTTGTTCTCATTTTTTGGAATATTGTAATATTTTTCTGATGATTCATTTACAACCCATATATGTGGTTATTGCACTGTAGCTCAAAAAAGAAAAAAAACATAGTTTATATCAAAGTAACTTTTACTGTAACATATCAGATGGAATAGATAATTTAGCAATAAAATAAAAGATCCAAAGTTACCTGCAGTTCTTCATCTGTGAGGTTTTCTCCCAGCTCCTTGGCGACTCTCTTGAGATTTTTGAAAGAGATTTTTCCTGTGCAGTCATCATCGAACAGTCGGAAAGCCTTCATTATTTCCTCTTTGCTATCCTTCTCATTCTATTATCACAGGAGACAGTAAACATGGGATTACTGTACACAGTTAAAACTTGTCTTCTGAGCTCTAAATTATCAACTAATTCCAAATGCGTCTTCCTTTTGCATCCAATACTAGCTATTTTGTCTGCAGAACTACGGCACCCCTGCTGTCAGTTCTTTTTGGCCAAACCAATTTAATGATAGAATGACACTAGTCTTCTTTATGTCAATATGTTGAAATTTGGAACATTGTCCTGGTGGAAGACACAATGTTGCCTCATTTTCAGTTGCCAATGGAAAAAAACATGTTAAACAATTATTTTAAACAATGTACTTCTTTTAAAGTAAATGTAACTGAAACATATTTTGTAATAATACTATAAAGAAACAATTTGATGAAGACAAGCAGACTAATTACAGAAACCATGTCTTGTGGTCTTATGAGACCAAGATAAACGTATCTGGATCAAGTGTGTGTGGTGGTGAGGAATATGATGACAACTGTGTTTTGCCTACAGTCAAGTATGGCGGTCAGAGTCTCATGGTTTGGGACTAACATAAGAAATGTCAAGTTGGGAACAACTTTACACTTACAGGTGTACTCAATTTTGTTGCCAGCACTTTAGACATTAATGGCGTTGTGTTATTTTAAGGAGGCATTGCTTGATGTTGTTTCAAATATAAATCAATTAATTAGGAGATAATACTAGAGCAATAAAAGTTTAATTTACTTTGAAGGCTTTTTTTAACTGTCAGAGTGAAACGTGAACGTGTGCATATTTATCATTGTCCAACACTCACCATTTTCTGGGTCATCATACAAAGAAAGTCATCAAAATCAATGGTTCCACCACCATCCTTGACAACATCTGAAACCATCTTCTTGATTTCCTCCTTTTTTGGTTCAAAGCCTAGGGCTCTCATGGCAACCTGTAGTGAAGATAAACAGCCAATAAGGTTTTTTGATCACCAATAACATTTGATCTTTAACAAAGCCCACCTTGAGTTCTTTGATGTCTATTGTCCCAGTTCCATCTGTGTCAAACAGATCAAAAGCTTCCTTGATCTCCTGCTTCTGGTCCTCCGTCAGATCAGATTTGGAGCTTGACTTTTTCTTTTGGCTCGTTGAGGCAACAGATTTCCGGTAATTTGTAGCCTAAGAAACAGACATTATCAGAAATTACCAGAAGAAACGCCTTACGTATAGAAGAACCAAGCTAGCTAGAAAATGCTCTCGTTCGGCTAATGGATGAGACAAAAAAATCAACGCGTTTAAGACTAAAATGAACATAAAACATTGTGTACAGAGCAGACATTAGATATTAAACACTTCGGCATAGCTTTACCATTTAAAAACGCGAATCCACCAAAGAAGAAAACTTCAGCGTTATGTTTGCTAATCAGATGTCAACAAAACATGCAGCAACGGTTGTATTTTTAACGGACACACCCGGCAACCAATAGAAGGTAGGAAAAAACGGAATCTGGTCTTGTTAGCCAATCTGAAAGTAACACGGGCGGACTCTAAAAGTTTCCACCAATCGTCTTAAGTCATTTTTTTGTTGCCCAGCAACTAGGGGATTTAACGCATGCGCATTGTTTTTTTGTTTTTTGTTTTTTTAAGCCCCCGGAAGAGAGCTTAGAACAAAACAAACGGTTCAGACTTGGAAAATAAAGGTAACGGCTCGTTTTCATAAATGAAATTTGAACAGTTATGGCTTTTCAGAAAACACTGTTTTATTGTATTTCAGGCATAAAACGGATAACTTCATTAATAATGCTATTAATGGTATCCTGCATGCGCCTTATCTGCAAAACGTCTTAAATATTAAGTAAACATTTTATATTTATTTTAAAAGTAGACTTAGAATAATTTTGAACCAATGTGAATGTTGTAAAGTATGGAATTAGAGCATCACATTCTGGTTTTTATGTTAATATACTGCATCAGGATTAAATCACAGTATTGTTCTCAATGGCACATGATTTATTCAGATCAAATAAACAAGTAGAACTTGGAATCATGAAATAAACTTTTTGCTTGTATCTCCGTGTTGTCTGACAGGTTGACTTTTTTGAGGCATGCCTTCAACTTCATGAAGGTTCTAACATTCTTGCTGACTGATCTGTTCCGTATGCCGAGCTCTATTTTTCCAGTTTTCACCTGTTTCCAGTCAAACTTAAGTCTCCACTGGTTGTTGACTGTGTCGTTTAACAATTCTTTCCGGAACAGATGTTAAAATATTTTTTTTTATTGAACAAATGTATTTTTATTTTTCAATAATGACTTAAATATCACAAAACTTACTTTGGATGGAGACAAATAGAAATACAGTTCCACATCATCACAGACCGTGGAAATGTGATGGTGTTCTTAAGGCAGTGGTTTATGTTTCATTGGCATGATACCAAACAATTATTCTATCAACACTACCTCTGAATATGCAAATTTGTTGTTTTATTTTCTTTCAACCAAGTTCTTACAGTGTGCTTCTAAACTTTGAGTCCTGATTCTATACTTTTGTGTGTTTTTTTTTCTTTTATTGTGTATTTTCAATTTTCAAGGCAATATTGTTTAGAATTTTCTACACTGACCTATTAATGTATTCTTGTATGCTTCCATTTTTCACATTTACTGTTTTGTTTGGAGTTGCTTGTTCAGCACTCATTTACTTTCTTGAAGATTTTTTTAACCCATTTCATTGTTTCAAATGGCAGCTCTGATGTTGGGGCCTCGTTTCCTGTCAGTGTCCCAAGTGCAACAGCTCTCTGTGGTCTGGAAACACTTCTTTAACTCCTGATTCATTTGCGTATTTACAGTAATTGTGCAGATATTAGTTTTTATTTTTATTTTCCTCTACTTGATCTAAAGAAAAGTGATTATTGGCCATGGGCTGCATTATGATTGTTTTAGCTTTAGGTGTTGTACTTAACAACTCCATTTGTGAAGCAGACAATAGTTGGCTTATATTATTTTGGTATACCTGCTTATTTAGTATACCTATCACCTGGAGACATTGCCTCCTGGCCAAAAGCCGCAGTCATGTAGAGGTGACTGAAGTGTGATGCATCAAGTTGACATATTTAGTATTAGTAATTAGTCCTTCCTTATGCTGAGCCTTTTGTCCTGAGTTAAGCTTTATGTTGAAAAGTACATTCCTGCCAAATAAAATTTAAAGCATATGTTTTAAACCCAACATTAATGTAAGGAAACCTATAATCTTTGGAAACTTATAGCATCCTCTAGAGCACAATGCTAAAATTAAAAACTGTTTAACCTTTTTTCCACAAATAATGTTAAGCAGATTTACTAACTGACAGATAATATTTGCTGACACTGAATGTTTCTGATTCTTTTATTTTTCAGTCTGGATAATGCTGGAAGGCGTAGTAATAGACAGTCGCCAACATGTTGGACTCCAGAAACTCTCAGCACTTTCAGGAAGGATACGGTCCTCCATCGGTCCATTTAAAAACTACAAGTTCATCCAAGATGAATCGAGTGGGGACTCGGTTCTGGTGTGTTCATGTTTTCGTATCATTGAGAACCTAGAACCTACATGCACGGTGGGTCAGCTGGTTTATGAGACTGTTCAAGCCCATCATCAACGGTACCGCACAGGGTCTGGATGCTTACTGTTTCTTGCAGGAGCTTGGAGCCGTGCTGCATTGGACAGCCTCCAGAGAGGCATTTCAGTTAAGCACATAATCACTGCTATGTCTGAGGGGATTGATATTTGCTTGGATGTTTGCAAGAAATTTTCAGTTTTATTCAAGGACCTCACTGTAATGGAGAAATGCACTGCTGCACCTGGAGGTACAAAGAAAGCTTCTACCAACGCATCCAAAGAGATGGCAAACTTTCATGACAAGTTTCTAAGCAAGAGTGGACAAAGAAAGGTTAAGCTCAGCAGACATTTTTGTGAGACCAAGTCTGAAATGCTCTCCACAGTTCGGCATCCGGATCAGCCAGACATGATAGTCATTGCTGAGTCTTTGAGCCATGGTTGTGAAAAGGCTATGAAATTGGCAGTTGAAGCTGCTCAGATGCTGTTAAAGACAAACCAACAATGTATCAGCGATCCGTTGTTTGACATTTCAAAAATGTTAACCTGTCTTGTTTCTGGTTTACCAGAGGACTGCGCATGTGTTGTTGAAGGCTGCATTCTTCTTTTATCTGACGAGCAGGCTGCAGTTGCTCATGTGGTAAAACAACAACCCCTCAAAGTTGCTCTTATTACTGGAGATCTGTCTCAGACCTACCGCCATCTGGGCTTCAAAAGCCTACCAGGTGAACAATGTGTGCGTGAGGACTTGGATTTGTCAGCTTCAAGCAAAGAGGATGAATGGATGGCTAAGGTTGTGAAACTACTCTTGAACCTGGAAGTGAAACTGATACTAACTGCTGGCCTTGTCAGCCAGAAGGTCATCCAGCATTGTTGTAGGCATCAGATTCTTGTGGTGGAAAAGGTCAGCTCTTCTGTTTTGAAGTCTATTGGCAGCTCAACTGGAGCTATTCCAGTAAACTATGCCACACAGTTAACAGAGTCTTGTGTCGGTGATGGTGTTAATGTTGAGATCTGGAGGGACCTCAGCAGCTATGAGAGGAAATCTTTAACAGCTGTGAACATTTCCACTGGCAGGAATAGTGGGCTGGTCACAGTGGTTGTAACAAGTTGCGTACATGGCAAGCTGCAAGCCCTGGAGGACCAATTCTGGGTCTGTGCGTACCGTTTACACCATGCACTGAAAGATGGAGCCCTGCTGCCTGGTGCAGGAGGAACCGAGGTGCTTTGTGTTCATCAGCTACAAAAGCAAGCAGAACACAACAGGGTGAAAGACAGCAAAACTGGGTCAGCAGCTAACCTCTACAGAGGTCTCGTGCTACAACTCATGGCAGATGGTTTAATAGATTACATAACGGCTGTAATGGTTAACACCGGAAGGTTCTCAGCAGCCAATGCTAGGACTATTGTCAGCAAGCAACTGACGGAATTTCAAAGGGATGAAATAAGCACAGGGAAGTTTTTGCAACTTGTTTCGCAGAGCAAAAGAGAAGATGCAGGTTTCTCAGCGGTGAAACCAGATGAAACACCGGCTTTGAACATTTATGATAACTTGAGTGTGAAGCAGGAAGCTTGGAGGAAAGCTTTAGACCTAGTTTTTCTAGTTCTACAGACTGATGCAGAAATTATCACAGGAACTGGCCAAAACAATTAGGGGAATCTGATGCTGCTTTGATTGTTCCACAAACAAAATAATTTTATTTATTTATTGGTTTTCCAACTTTTGCAATTTGCCGCAAAGTTATTTTTTGTTAAAGTAATGTTATATGAGTTTTCTTGTCATCAATAACACAGATAATATAGAGAGTGTTGTATCTACTCTCTACCACTAGGGAGAGACATAATCTTTGAAAATAAACCTTTTGAAAACATTTCAGAGTCCTGGGTTTTTCATTCAAAGTTGCAACATAGTTACAGTAAACTTTTGAAATTGACTAATTATTCTTTAAAAATCCACAGGGGAAAACTTTTTGTTGTTAAATCTTTGCTTCTAAACATCTAAATCAGTCCAGGGGTCAGCAATTTTAAATGTAAATATCCATTCTTAACTCTCAGACCAGCCAAATAAAACTTGTTCAGAGCCACAAATATCACATGACTTTTTAAAAACAAATAACTTGTAAGTTTAGACAAATATTTTCTGTAGAAAATTGGCTGTTTTTAATGAAACACAATTTTATTTATAATTGTTAGGATTTAAAATAAAGATAAGCAAAAATGAGGATGGATTGTTTTCAGTGGGATGGAAAATGTAAAAAAACAAAATAGCACATAGATTCCAACCTAATAACAGGAATCCAGATTTAAAACATATTGCAAGTGCTTTTAGTGTCATTCTTTGTGGAAATGCAAAAAATATTGTGGGAATAAACTGAAAAAAACAAACAAAAAACTGATATATGTAAATTTAAAAACATTAGCTAGTTCCCTTGAAAGCTGCTAAATAGAAAGGGGAGCTTTAAGGAACACACTTGAATTGTCTCATCAATGGTGATGTAATGTTATAGTATTGCTGTTGTATGCAGAATTCCCCTTTTTGTATGTTAGACGTTTACGGTGGCAATGACATGCGTGAACTTCCATTTCCTGTGAGAGAGCCTCATGTGCTAAAATTAGCTCAGTGAAATAAAAAGCTCCCCAGCTCCACCAGGGCATTGCTGTGTGGTGACAGTGACGAGATAGACGAGTGAGACATGACAACCACAAGGCAATGGCAGGGGAACTGGAATGGCACAGATCCGACCGACAGTTCAGAGCAACTCATCTATGCTTTATCTGAATATCTTGATTAGAGAATAATATAAAACCTTAAAAATTAAAACTTGTTTTTCTGATAACCTTACTAATTATTGTGGTATTTATGTTAGAAAATTGCTCCAAGTATCTGGTTGTGAGGACCAGATACATCTACCAGTCTGTCCAGGGGGCAGGTTTTTTAGGTTAAACCCAAACTCCAAGTGGATCTTATATGGCCAGAAATTAATTATGATGTTCAGATCAACCTCACAGATTGAAACACAGCATATGAATAGAGATGGGTAGTTACATTTACAATACCAGAATTTGCACGAAGCTATTGATGTCATCTGATATTTTAAAATATTAAATCTGAGGTTTTGTTATGCAGTACTTAGGTAGTCTTTTTAGAAAACACTTTTTTACTCTTACTTTTTTTTAAGTTTGCAGAGTACACTTGAACCAGATTGCCTGAGTGATCTGGAAGATTGATACAACAACAGCAGAAGCCATTCAGTGCTTTATAAACTAACAGAAGTATTTTCAAGTCTATCCTCTGAGCTACAGGGAGCCAGTGTAAGGACTTTGGAACTGGGGTGATGTGCCCTGTCTTCCTGGTCCTAGAGAGAACATGAGCAGCAGCATTCTGTATCAGCTGCTGCTGTCTCATAGATTCTTTAGGCAGACCTGTAAAGGAAATATTGCAATACTGAATTCGACTGAAGATAAAGCACACGGATGAGTAATCCTAAAACTGTTCTTCTGCTGATCAAAGACCGACTTTGTAATTGTCTTTATGTGTTTCTGAAGGTGTAGGTCTGAGTCCATCACTACTCCATGTCAGGCCTTCTACTTTCTAGCCATAATACACACATCCACACACTGATTTACTCTAAGCATCTTCTCCTTCCTTGAGTGGTTTCATTGTCACCTGGTGACATTGTAATGTAGAACTATGTCTCATCTTTATAGTAAGGGTAGCTAGTCTTATTTCTTGTTAAAATATGAGCCATCAGAAGCATGTAGATATAAAAATATTTGTATTTCCAAACTTTCTCGTTTTCTGAAAGTTCTATTCTTCCATCCATTTGTCCCTCCAATTACCATCCCACCATCAATTCAAATTATATAAATCATAAATTTATAGTAAACTTTTAACATTCAGAAATGGCCAAAATAACTGAGAAACCTTTGTGTATATATTTTGTATCTCTCTGTTTGATCAGCTTTTAATAAGTTGAAAATAACAGTTAATCTAATTCAGTGAGGCTTTCTTTTCTCAGCAAGTTCCTGGACTTTCTGTTAGAAATAGTTTATTATGAGTGAATTTCCTTCTGAGTCACTGGGATGGCTTCTTAAGCCTTCTTTTCCTGCTCTGGGAGTGAGTGAGTGAATGAATGAAAACAGTGGTTCTGTTCACATACTGCTGCTGCTGGTTCTGGTTTCAGTTCTCTGAGACCTCAGTGACAGATTCCAAGCTGCCCGTCCCCCTTTCCCAACCTCTACTGGGTTGGCTGGTTAAATTGGCGAGGATTAGTGGGCGTGAGCATTGCGTGTGCGTGCGTGCGTGTGTGTCTGGTTGCTCCTAGGGCGCATGCGAACTGAGGCCCAAAAGGGAAAGCCTTCATCAGAGATCTAAGCCAGCTGCACAGCTTCAACTGCAAGAAGAGAGTTGAACTGAAGGGATCTGCATGTAAACCCTTCTGCATGTACGCCACAGAGGCAGCCAGCTCTACAGACAGCAGATCAAACTGCTACAACTATGAGAATTGAATGATCCAATCAGATTGATCCCTCAAGATTCTCAGGCCTTAAAGGGCACTTTCCACCCTGAGAGGGGGCTTCTCAGGAGTACTGACCTCTGAGGTTAAGTGGAATCAGTCTGTGAAGGGCTGCGGAGAAGGGGAGGAGGGAGAAGTTTGTGGGAGGTGGGAGGCCACGGCGGGGCTCCTGCACTTCTCAAGAAGGAGACGAAGCAGTTGTCAGGAAGCAGCTTGAAAGGAGGAGATGGCCACAGGAGAAATCACAACACTTCCCGCTGTACCTGAAGACGGCGCCACTGATGGCTTTCCTCCTGGGAGCTTCAAGGACCCCAAGAGACTGTACTGTAAAAACGGAGGCTTTTTTCTGAGGATTAAAACCGACGGGGGTGTGGATGGAATCCGGGAGAAAAACGACCCTCACAGTAAGTGTTTCCAGTCTCATTCTTCTTGCTTTGGACACTTCACAAAGCTTCCTTAAGGTTTTTAATATGTAACAGAAAATGAAAGGAGAAAGAGAGCCTTCTAGCTTATTGAGGTTAATGTAGGAGAACCTAGGAGAAGCATAAAACCTCCAGATTAGTAAACTTTTTTTAAATGTCAAAGAATTTAAATGGATGATGTTTTTAGTTTGTGTTTTCACCCTGCTGAGTCACTCACTGAAGGATTTACGTCACACAAGACAGCAAATTAAATTCCTCTCTCTCAGAGCCATCAGGACGATCAGAAATTATAACATGCTTTATAGTGAGTCAGGTCAGCTTTTATGTACCTTTAAGTAAAAACGTGTGTGCTTGTTTTGAATGAACAACCATGATGGCCATGAAGGCCTCCAGGTCACTGATTACTTGAAAGTATGCCCTGAACTTTCATTAGTGAGTAGGAGGTACTAGGGAGAACATGGAACTGGACTTTTTTCCCCTCCTGGGAAAACACATGCCTGGCAGAGTAGTTGAAGATAAAGAGCAACCTGTCAGCCATGAGAAGCTAAACAAATACATTGTTTGGACACTTGGTAATTGTTTCTAAAATGCCCTTAAGTACTTTAGTTCTTGCTGTTCTCCCTATGGACATTTCTTGGAGAATATTATTGTTTTATAAAGGAATAAATCCTAATTACATTGAGTATTGAGCTTTTTACTCACAGTCTGCTGTGATTTTAGTTCCTTGCATCAATGCTCCTTTTGTTAAACCCTGACAGACCTGCCAGACGAAGCTGGAAACATAAGAGAACATGTGATCCACAAAATACTGCTCTCCTCATCCCAAAACCCTCGGACAGGGATGTTACCACAGACTATTTCTTGTATTTTAATCCCAAATGTTACACAGTTTTGACGCTGGTATCTGTCCTCCTTCCGGGCAGGACATATGTTGTATATAACAAACCTACAGCAGCAAACCTTCTTATTTAGGCTAACACACCTCTTTGATGTGTGACTTGAAACATCCTACCATCTAACTAACTTCAGACAGATGCATCGAAAGGCTTACTGTGGGTAAATTTTAAGACACATCCTGTAATTTATCTTATGAGGCCCCTGCTTCCTTTTTGGTGGCTTGCTACACATGGGTTCCTGCTGGTTAGATGAGCAGTCTCTATCCTAACAAACAAAGGGAAGTGGAGATGGTTTTCATCTGGTTTGGATGAAGTTGCCACATGGTCAGCAGTGGTGCTTGGGCACTCATTACCACCACTTTAATTTACATATGAAATGTCACACAGTGGTAGGCAGAACACGGAGGAAGCCTGTTTGGCTTTAGCGTAAGAGTTTTTAAACAAAATCTCCATTATCACAATTATAGGCATCCATGCTGATAATATTTTGAAGTTTTTGAAAAGCAGGAAAGAACTTGGACTTCTCCCTAAAATGTCTTGAGGTTGAACCATACAGACATTCAGATTGCAGGATGTTGAGTTATGTTATTTCTGTTTGTAGACTTTTGTTCTTTGCTTTTTAAGTTGAGGTATTTCCAAACTAACAAGAAAAATAGACCTAAAAAAATATTGGTGATTTTTTGTCATTCTGTTGTCAAATTATTCAGAGAGAAAACTCCTAAAATCTACATTTGTTATTATATGTACTTTTGCAAACATAACTGTGAACCCCTAATATAATCCATAAATATTTGGGACTTCTCTAAAAACGCGTATCAATGCCTAGTTTAACAGTTCAAACACCAGATGTACCATAATATGCATTAATACAAACAGTGGAAGCTGTCTTAGCACTACCACAGAAACTAACATCTACAGACTGACTTATCTTCACTCTTGGAAGAACAGTCAATCAGCACCAAGGAAAACAAATGACATTTACAAATTGGCTGCTTTCTAAACTCAATCCACTGTCAGCCAAGTTGCATATTGTTTTGAATATTTTAGAAAAAATGTATACAAATATATACAAAGGTGAATTCCCCATAAATAAGTTTAATTGTGACTGCCGTTATGCCTCAGATATATCCTCCACATTCCTCCATCTTGAAGGAAATGGAGAGCTTTCTGTTTGAATCTGAAGATGCACTTTATATATTTTTCTTCATTCAGTAAACAGATCGCTCATTCTCTCTCTGTGTTTAAACATTCCACTGTGAAAGTGCAAATCCTTTATGTTTACTCAATTTAAACAAACTTTTATCTTGGTCTGCAGTAAAGCTTCAGCTGCAGGCGACCTCAGTGGGAGAGGTGATCATCAAAGGAGTTTGTGCAAACCGTTATCTGGCGATGAACAGAGATGGACGGCTGTTTGGAGTGGTGAGTGGCTATCTCTTTATAGATGTTGTTTGTTTCATATAAAATTACTTAGTTATCTTGGTAATGTAATTAAATAATTGAATTTTTTTTTTCTATGAAGTCTAAACAGTTTGAGTTATTTAGTCTTGTTTTGTTAAGTCCAAGTCACAGACGTGATTACAAAAGGTAATCACACGTCATAGTTTAAAATGCAATGAAAAATTTTATTCACTTTAGTTTTCCTTTCCAAGGAGAGTAAGAGTGGGAAGGAAAATAAGCATTTAAATATGTGACAAGCATATAAATATATGTTAATTACCTTTAAAAATGCAGATTGTTAAACCTGCAGAAAGGCAGGTATAAATGAAGAGCTGACTACCCTTTAGCTTTTTACCATTTTGTTACATTAATGCATTTTATTTATGATTTTATGTGACAACAACACATTTAGCACAGATAACTGTTAGTATTCAAAAAGTTAGAAAATAAACCTTGGAGGTTTGTTAGTGAACATCAGGAACCAAAGAACACAGCGGACAGGGGAAGAAGAAGGTTGTGGAATACTTGACCAGTTCAATTCTTACCTAAAGAACAGGGACTTCTTTGTGGTAATAGGTAAGGTCTCATTAGAACGGACAGAAGCCATGTGTGAGGTAAAGAAGAATTATCTAGTGCCAGCACACAGCTAGTTATTACAGAATCTGGGTAATTATAATAAACATGCTTTTCAAAAACCTGACATTTCTGTTTAAAATGTCTGTATAAGAGACATGCAACTGCCTGATCTAGAATGTACAAATGTCACAACAAAGCACAGACAGATATGTAATAGACAATGAAATGGATAAAAGTGAAATATAAACCATTCAACCCAATCTCTGTTAAACACTTCAGTCTTTTTGGGAGGGGAAAACATCCAAAAAAAAAGAGATAATTAAGAAAAAAAACATTTGAAGTATTACAAGTGTTCATGCTTTTTACATGAACACCTTTGCATGTGTTCTGTTTTGCTACTTTAAAGTATCTGAAACAGAAAATAAAAATTGTTGAAGGATTTTATTTGTTCAGCACTGGTTGTTCATTGGGGACCATTAACTTTTATTTTAGACTAGTCTCTTTTATATAGCTTTCTCCAGACCCTTTTAATTCTTTATAACATAGTTATAACATTAAGAAGTTAGGCATCTCTTGAACCTTCCCTCTCAACCCCAGAAATGTTCTCTTTTCTAAATTTTCCTGGTCTAAAGTTAATGAATTCCACCAATGTAAGCAAATTGCTTGCCGGGTTCTGAATTGCTGTTTCACACTAAGCTGATACATCTGCGATAATCTCCCAAACATTGGTGTACATAGGCAAATACTGCTGCTTCCAGTAGCACTGAAAGTGCAGAGAGGTGGTGATTTATGAGGCCTGGTGGTTGTAAAACCTTGTACTGGATAATTACAAATTGGCATTTCCTCCTCATAATGAGAGGTTGCCTCCCAAGACAATGTCCAGCCTGACTATTGTTTGTGTCTAACTTCTCTGTAATTTCATCTCATTACAATCTTTACTGAATAACGGAAAAATTTCCCTTTCCTATAAAAATCTGATCCTATCTGTAATGAAAAGATCTTCATTACTGGGACTATTTTTATTCAAGTCACTGTACAGCACTTTATTTTGTACAGCACTTTTGCACTTTATTAACAAGCACTTTATTTAGCACTGCACTTTTAAGCCTAGATTTGCACATGAATAACAATTTGCACACAAGACGTTTTAATAGTATTTATTAAAATACTATTTAATAAATATAGTATTTTTATTACTATATTAATAAAAATAGATATATTTTTATTAATAAAATAAAATATTTATTTTATTAAATATTTTAATAATATTTAATAAAATAAATATTATTGATCTAATAATAAATATTATTATTTATTAACAATAATATTATTGTTAATAATAGTATTATTAATGTATAATATTATAATGATATATTATATATATATATATATCCCAGATTAGGCATGTAGCATGATTAGGCTACATGCTAATCAAAAGGCTGATTAGCATGTAGCCTTTTGTTCTGGGCTCTGCACAGCTGCTCCTCATCGACGAGTGAGGTGGTTGTCTGTGAAGGGAGGATAATTGTTACTCAGAGCAATGAGCTACTGGTGGGTAAAACTGAGCAAATGTTTGTGCATAATCTGTTGGGTGTGGAGTGCTAATATCAAGTGACTCACCTGTCTTTTCTGTGTCCTCTCCAGGGTGTTTGGACTAATACTACCCCAGGTGTCCAGACACCATTTATAGGTTCCGGGAGAGGCCATTGAAAAGTGTGGGGGGAGAATTGTTTATGGGTTTTTATGGTGTTTCATTATGGTGTAAGGCTAAAACATAAAATATTTATGAAAAGTAAGCTGATGTTTGTATTTAGTAAAATGTATTTTATTAAAATGAGTGGAGATAGGTGAAGTGAAATTTCCCTGTGAATTAAAGATGGTTTGGTCTGTCGCAGCTGGGACTAGTTAAGGCTGTAGTTTCACCTGTGAAATGAGTGATTATTGATGCTATGAGAAGAATAAACAACTGCTGTTCCACCTGACTCTGCCTCAACACTTCATCCTCACTGTAGAATCCAGCCGCAAAAGGCCGCCTTGTTACACTATCCAAACAGTGAAAAGTGTCCTCAAGCAATTTTAAATATGAACTGGTTTATTTACTGCATTTACGTCAAGACATGTTTAGGATTTATTCAAGCTGCGAGAAAGACCAAGACTTTGAGTTGGGAGTTTTTGCACTCTTTTGGAAATCCTTTTGGATTTGACAGTGGTCGGCATTTTCTAGAGCGAACTTACGGGAGTCGTTGTTTTAGCAATAATAGCTGTTAACAGCACAAACCACTACTGTGAAATGGTCAAGACAGGTTACAATGGAAACTTTGATCTTTTTTTTAAAAAAATGACAAAACGTAAATTATTACAGAAGAATTTTACTTTTACTCAAGTGTGGCTTCATTTAGTTTTGTTTTTGTCATCTTTACTTTACTTTTCAGTTACATTTCCATTCAGATGAACAGACAAGCAATTAACAATTAAAACAAAAGTTTCATTTTCCTGGAAATCCCCCTCCTCCGATTAATCTATAATTCAATCAATAAAGAAAAGACACAGAAACAACCAGCTTACCTTTTCTCCTTCTTGGTTTAGTTTTAATATTGTTTTACTACAAAGAAACATGCAAAAAAAAAAACCCTCAACAGAAACAAAATGGTTTTGTTGAGATTAAACATCAGTAACATGACAATGCTCTGCCCCTTTTTCTTCAGAGACGACCAACAGACGAGTGCTACTTCCTTGAGAGACTTGAGAGCAACAACTACAACACCTACCGCTCCAGGAAGTACCCAAACATGTACGTGGCGCTGAAGAGGACTGGCCAGTACAAGTCCGGGAGCAAAACCGGACCGGGTCAGAAGGCCATTCTCTTCCTACCAATGTCGGCAAAGTGCTAACTTGCCGACATTGGGTGTGAGACAGCGAGAGAGAACGTCTTTTGGACGATGTGAAGCCAATAACCAGTGTTGGATTGGCTTTGCCTAAAACAGCTGTGACGATCTGACTATTTCCTCTGGAACATGTGTGATTAATTCAGCTTTAAATCCAAAAGCTACCACATATTTAAATGCATTACTCCAGGTTTAGTCCAGAGAGAGCAGCTATTCAGCAACTAGAGCCAAAAAACGAGGAGGTTAAAGTAAAATCCATATTTAAAATTGCAGGAACACTTCCAGACTGTTACACATTCACATTTAATAGATAAAAAATAGCTTTTAAAGCTGTATCTTATCTGTGTAACAGAATTTGTGCAAAATCAGTCAGTTTAACTGATTTAAATTTGAAAGAAAGTATTAAATTAAAAATTTTATACTTTGTGTAATAAATAATGCATTTTATTTCAACCACCACAATGTGTTTCAGCAGCAATAACAAAACCTAATCCTGAGTAAGGCTGAAACAATTAATCCGATTAATCGATTTTTGAAATAATCGTCATCTAATTCAGTAATCGATTAATCGATTAATTGTATACAGACTCAAAAAAAAGCCCATTTGCTGAAAAAAAAAACAAACAAACTCAGAGTAGTAATTAAGCCAAAACTGTAAAATATTTAAATAAATTTGGCATTTAAGATGAAAACACCTCTGTCTGAAAATATTTTTTCCCAAAACTCCTCAAGTGGCATAGTTTTAACTTTACCCAGTTTAAATTCACTAAAGGAATGCCATGTTATTGCTTTTAGGCAATAGAATGTTTATTTTCTTATTTTAAAAAGGAATTGAATTAATGATTTTATTAATAAAAGGGTTAAATGGTTAAATAAAAAAATGTTATCAATTAGTTGATAGAATAATCAATTATTAAAATAATCGTTAGCTGCAGCCCTAATCCTGAGAAAGTGAAAACTATAGAATCTGCAGTACCTAAATAGTCCTGGTTAACACTGGGAATTAAAACGCCAGCTGAGCTCTAGGATGTAGCAGGAAGCTGTCTGTGGTACAGCTGGTAGAACATCCCAGAGTAGACGGCCGGCAGCTCTTCCATGGCGAGGTCGATCTTGTCGAAGCCGTGCTCCAGGCCGTGCAGCAGCAGCCGGGCGACGCGGGCCGTGATGGGCGTGGTGCTGCTGGTCTCGGCCAGCTCGCTCACCCTCAGCCACTCGCAGCGCAGACACTCGTGCGGGCAGAAGTTGATGTCGTAGGTGAGCGGGCTCAGCCGGCAGATGAGGTACATGTCCGACATGTCGAAGGCGCCGGGGTGCCGGTGCTGCTGCCGGATGCTGAGCAGGGACCTGAACTTGGAGCGCACCCCCGTCTCTTCAAACACTTCACGAACAGCTGTGGAACCTGAGGGAGAATTGCCACACGTTTATATCACTGTGCAAAAGTTTCACACCACCTCATTTCTTTACGCTTTGCTTTCTGCCAGTCAGATATTACTGTAATCTTTAAAATTTGTCTTGATCACTCCAGGGATTTCAAATGTCTTTATCTTGGAGTTTGGTTGCTTTTTCACTTGTTTTTCAGTCCAATCTTCTTACCTCACCATCAGGTTGTGAGTTACCTGTGGGAATAATCCTCCTAAATGAGGCTTTTACCCCTTAAAAAAGGTTAAAAAATACCATTTGGATATTTCATGCTGCATGTATTCAAACTGGGCGGTACAGCTTAATAATAAAATCTCTGAAATTGAATTCTTTATACCAAATTTGATTTCCAATTTTAAGTGATTTTTTTCCCCTTAACTTTCCTTAAAAAAGAAAAATTACAGAAAATATCCTAAAACTGGCTTTTATTTAAATCATCTCAATAATTTTATTTAAAGCAATTTTATTTTGTGGCCGCAATCTTTGAACTCAAAGTTGAAATAACTTTATTATTTGAAATTATTTTCAGGTGTAAAACTGACTTGTCAAACAATCTGGTAGATCTTGGGTGCGATAACATCACTCAGGTCTTTGGAAACTCAAGGAAGGCATTGATGAAAAAAAATGCAGATTTTACAAAAGTTAAATATTCAAAAACAGAAAATGTTATTAATTTATAAAACCGAACTTTAAACTTCGACATTAGAAAAATGACTCTGCCAAAGACTTCAAAGTAAGAAGATCAAAAACTGTTGAAATGAAGTAACTTTTATGTCATTTTTCTCAAAGTTTCTGACACTTTTCTCCACTTACAGTTTCACTAAACTATGTCAGAAAGTAGGATAGGTGACCCTTACAAGCTAAAGTTGACATACAACTTGTAGCTCAGAATCTGCAGCTGAACCATCAGAGGTTAAGTTAATTCAGACTGAATTGGCCAGGAACTAAAGATAGGATGGCCTATTAAGAGCTTTCCGGATTAATGGTTGATGAACTGCATTTTCTGTGTCACAAGACCAAGGACTGTCACTGAGGCAAAAGTAAATTAATAACTCTTCCTAAAAATCTCCAAAATATCAATTTACTCTAGATCAGACCTGGTATTTATGATTGAGGACTCCAAGTGCCATAAACTTCAATTGTTTCAATGGTAACAAACAACTAACAGAGAAAGGCTCTTCTTCATTTTGGTCTCCGTTAGAGTTCATTTAGGAGAGTCACTGTTTTGTGTTATTGAAAAAGATCATCACATTTGGGTTTCCCACCATGTAGAGCTCAATCATATATTTATTTTCTTCCTTTTCGTCTTTTTATTTATTTATTGGGATCTTTCTATTATTAGTTTTATTTGATGTTTCAGGTGTAGTACGTTGTGTCGGTCTGCTATTTAAGGCATTCAAGTCCACTGAACATGTTTATTGACTTCTGCTTACCTATGAGTGAAAAAGTAACCAGGATCCAAAGAAACAAGTATAAATTATTAACCTGGACCTCTTTCAGTGATTCCAGGTAACTTGATCTGCTTGGAAGCAACATATATAGAAATGAGGGTTGAGTTAAGACTTCTGCACAGAACTGTAATGGGGACATTTAAAGAATCCTGACATTTATAAATATGTTTATACTGCTGGGGAGAAAAATAAAAGAGACATATATTTAGATTTTATTATTTTTTTGGTCGACGCTGCTTTTCATGTGGAATCATGTAAATACTTTTAACGCTGCTTTTAAAATGTTTCAGTGGGAGAAACAAGATATACCGTGTCTTATTTTGTACAGATAAATGAATGTATATGTTATACTTTAATGGATTTAGTTAGATGTACTGTAGTAGTTTTTTGTTTTTTTTTGCTGAGTGAGACACTCACCGATATTCTCTCCTGGATCGGATAAGCCGCCAGGAAACTTCCAGGCGTTCTTGGTCTGGAACCAAAGTAGAAATCTGACATTTTACAGGAGTCGTGACAAAATGCCGCTGCTGGAAATGAATCGCAGACAGAAACCATCATAAACCTAAAATCATCTGCTTCTCTCCATAAATACTCCACATGTATTTTGAAGTTCACATCAGCGCTGGTAAACACACAAGAAGGGGAAAGGTTCTTTAACTGCACTGAAGTGACTCTGATGAAGCTGCTTCACCACACTCTGATATTTAATAACAGTATGCTGCTGGTTAAATTATGACGTCTGAGTGTATTTTTGTAGTTACTTCTTTGTTTTTTGTGAGGAGCACTAAAGCACCGCAGCTTTTGTTTTCATGTAAAGCTGATAACAGGCATTGTGTTATCAGAAATAAAGAGATGCTGTACTGCTTGGCTGGATATTAGTGTTTGAGCTTGATCGCTGTCACACATCCAACACCAAATCCATCAGGAAAATGTTAGTAAATTACACAACAGTAACCTTTACATAATTCACGAATCGATCGGTCATTGTTTGCGCTGATGGAACAGTTATGACGTCTCAGTTTCTTTCCAGTAAGTCCACAACTCTAGTTGAACTCATTCAGCCTCCTGGGAGCTTTCTACTGCCAAGGACTTGGCTTACATACCTCATTTCCAGGAAAAGCGGCTCAGTGAGGAGCAGAAGAGATAAAAGAGTTGAGTCACTTTTCCACCTCTAGCTTCATCCTTAAACTCTGTAGTTAAATACGTCTGCAGTCAGGCGTTCACATCCACTCATCATCAACATTAATGTTCTGTTTTTAGAAGCAGTAGAAACCCAAATGGAAGTATGAAAAGAATAAAATGTGAATTTTGCACAACAGGTCCCCTTTAAACGGACAGGTGCAGAAACTCAGTTCAGTTCAGACAGAAGGTAACAAGCAGAGCTCCATAAATGCACAAAGAGAGGCAAATGATGATTATGTTTTTCGCAATATAGCACTCTGGTTCTAGTGGATCCCATGAAGATCAATGTTATGGGCTCTGCTAAATCTAACTGTTTTTGGGCTCTTACTGGCTGTCTCATAAACATTACAGGATGACTAATTTCTCTGAAATTACACAATTTAAGAACTGCATTTTGCAATAATGTCTCCATGTTGGAGGAGACTTTATCTATCAGACAGGAAATGTACTCATAGCTGTGCAGGAATGATTTTGAAAGAGTTCCATTGAAGCTGAAGGTGAGAAGCAGTGGGGGCTGTGGATTGAGGTCCTAAGAGAGAGCTCAATGTGCAGCACACATTCAGCTCATGTAAACAGGCTGTTTGCTTCTTGGAGCAAAGTGAGATTTTGAAGGAGCCCAATGTCTGGGAGGACATCCACCCCCAGTCTGGATAAACACAACCAACACAGGTCAATAAATAAACAAGGCTAATCATCTGCATTTTTAGCAACGACAGGATATCTGTGATTTTCTGGCTCATTTTTCTTACTAATTACCTCAAGGCCTGAATTGTAGTCCTGGCGAAGCTCACAAAGACATTCATGCTACTCTGTGCTGCTGGACTTCTAGTTTCATATTAGAAACATATTATTTAGTTAGAATCCATGTAGTTGTTGTGGTCTAGTGATTTTTAATAGTTGTAGATGCATTGATCAATATTTCAGACGTCGGAATCGGCAGATCAAATACTGAAAAATGACTTTTTTTCTCCGTTTATAAACTGCATCAAACTAAAAACTCTGTCTATTTTCAGTTGGATTCGAGACTCTTGTCTCTTTCAAATAAACTGAAGCACATTTTTCTCTTTTTTCTGTTCAAAAAAGAGAACATAAAAATTATGTTGAGATGCACCAATCAGAAAAAACTGATTGGTGCATCTCAACATTATTTTTAAAGCCTGAACTGCATTTCTAGAGCATTTTAAAAAGATGAAAACGTGTCTGACTGCTTTTAGACACTCCTGTAAAAAGGTTTAATCTGTCAGGGGATTTACCTTATTTTTGTCTTGGACAACCAGAACTTTTCCAGTGGACTCATCAAGGACCGCACCTAGGAGAAAGAAATTAGAATAATCACTTGTTAATTTTAAACACGGTAAGAACGCTTGCCTCCGCATTACATGGCCTGCTAATTAAGTAAGAAGTTTCTGTGGGAAAATATTTACTGGAAGGTTTTTGGGAGATTTTATCAAAGAGAGTTGAGTTCCTGCAAAGTGAACAACCTTCCAGCAGCGCGAGTTTCAGTCACATCAGACCAGTTCATTTCAGTTCTGTTCAGGAATCCTTCCAACTCCACCATCAATTGATGATTAGTATTTCTAATATTGTATAAAAAAATCCTTAAGTGATTAAATATCAATAGAAAATTGATTACTAAAATAATCATTAGCTGCATTTGGTGGTGAAGATGCATGTTCATCACCGCCAAAGGATGAAATAACAAACCAAATGTCTAAAGGTTGCATTTCTATGTTTTGTTTTACATCCGTTGATTCTGTTTCACTCTAGTTTCATTAAATCCATTCATCAATCCGTCAAACAATCAATCAAACACTAACTGGGAAGCAAATTATTGTTTTAATAAGATTTTTTCTGGTCCTGAAGATGAAGGAAAGACAGTAAGGGGGGGACCTCATCTCTTTTCTTCAACAGTCACCTATTCTACTAATCAACAAAAAAAGCCAGCTAGGTTCAAACCTACAAAACACCAAAGCAACTCCAGAGACAGAAGTTGTAATACACACAGACACGTAATTTGTGAAAAATACTGGAAAAACATCTTAATATTTTCAGAGCTAAAAAAACTGAGTGACTCAACTACTGAGACTGATGTCAATGTCCACATTTAATGTTTAACATTTTTTTGTCCTCCTTGAGAAGGTTTTTGTTTTCCCTGCAGGTTATGACTAAGAGACGCAGCAATGTGCTGCTGATGACAGAATAAAGGAGGCGGAGGAGGAAAGAAAACGGGCCACTGTGTTTTCCGGTGACTCCGTCTGACTGCGCAGGACGGGCCGCGCTGAATGAATGTCCCACATGTGTAAAGATGGATGGGCTGTCCTAAAAGCTTGACTTGGACTTGGAAGTGGAAATTGATGTCATCCTCGGTTCTTGTGCCATATGATGCAGGAGGAGGCCTGTTCAGGGAGGCTGTCATTAGTAGACCTCAACCCCTGAGGCAGGAATGAAAACAAGAATCACAACATGCAAATCTTTGTATTTTGGGTTCTTTAGTGTTTCATATTAAAATGTCACTTTTGTTTTGTTGCAAACAATTTTTTCCAACAGAATTTTGTTCCAGGTTTTGGCAACAAAATGGGGATTTTTGTTCCAAGAAGATGCGCTGGACATGTTCTGACATGCTACCCTTTGGTAAAGACAATAAAGTCGCTCTGCCCTCTGCTGGACGATCATAAAACTGTCAACCATAACTTACATTTCTTATTTCTTAAAGCTGAAATTACATAATAAAAATACAATGGATTAAAAAAATAAAAACAAAGCCGAATATTTGATTTTGCTTTGACATGGGACTTCCTAATCCACATTAATTTAGAAATGAAGGAGTATTGATTAATTTTCTCACTAAAAAAAAAAGAGTTCTGGAGTATAAATCCCTACCTGCCACTCCAACCTGATGAGTAGCAAACCCCGGCAGCCTGCTTTCTCCTTCTCCCAGCCACAGAGCCAGCATGGTGTGGTTGCTTTTGGCGTGATGGAAAGTGAAGCCGTGAGTCGCTGCTGCAGCAGCGCATCGACTCAGTGAGATGGGAACTTGTAGCCACACCGCCATCTTCCCTTCAGCTTTCCACTGGACCAGAGAGTCTGGAGAGTTCAGATATTAGGGATTAGCAAGAATCCACCAATTAAATTGACCTTTTACTACCAGCAACGCCTTGTCAAGCCTTCTTTTTTGTAAACTTTTGTTTAGTTATTTTAACACCAGTAATGAGGGGTAGGTGATCATGATATTAATTTATCATGATATTTTGTGGAACTAATGTGATAAGGTCAAAAAAATATGATGAAAATCTATTGTATCTAACGGTATGGCTCTAAAAGCATGGCACTGGAAGCAAGTGTGGTGGATTAGTAGTGCTTGAGAAGAACTGATGTGATTTCTTACTGTGGAATATTCTCTCTGCTGTCCAGACATTGAGCTGTTAGCATGACAGAGCAGCCTTTAGAAAATCATAAAGTCTTCAAGCAGAGGCTTCTTCAGATTTGTTGCGAGACTGATTGCTACCGGTGATCCTTCCTGTTCACAGCATAACCATCCACATTGACTCTTTGAAGGTACTTGGATGACATGAGTGATAAAATTTAATTTCCCTTTGGGGTAAATAAAGTATTTTTGAATTGAACTTTTTTTTTAAACATTTTGTAACCTGCTGTGGTTTTAGTGATGTTTTATGTTCATTAATGTTCTCTGACAGAAATCTGAAAAAGATATTTACAAAAACGTTGCAATAGTGAGATTAGATTTTACATAGTTGGACTTTATTTACTATTTATTGACTATTAAAAGTGAGAAACTTTTTTCCCAGTTGGTATTTTTCAGAGGAGCTGAATGTATGATCCAATTAGATGTGAAGCTGGTTCTAAGATTAGATTTTGCTGAAATAAACTGAACTAACTTTAGTTCAGTTAGAAATAAACTGGAAATAGATACTTTTTTCTGTCGAGTTGATGCTGTATTTCAAGGATTTAATTAAAGTAACCGTGTTTTTAACAAGGACCCATTTTTAGGACCAGTGTCACTTATAGCTTTTGCGTGCAGACATTTGCAGTAATAAACATCTATTAACACTATGGTTAAAAATATGGAACCTGTCTTTTGCGTGTCTTATATGGGTTTCATCTCATTCATGGATGCCATTTCAATTATATTTGAGTTAATTCTGTCGTTGAAGATAACTCCAGGACAACAAACCTTTCAGCAATCTGCTGAATGCATCTTCGCTTATGTCCACCGGGAGTCCGACCTCAGCTAGGTTCACTGTCACGCCACCGAACCGGTCCACTTTGCCTGTCAAACCGCCGGGTCCCTCCACTTTGTGGAGCTGAGAGCAGCTGACAGCGCATGAAATCGCCCGAACTTTACAGCCGAACCGGCCTCTGAGCAGACGGGACACTCTGGACAGGAAGGCATAGGTGGTCATGTTGCGGAAAATCTAAAAGAACGAGTGTTTATAAACTAAACGTCTTCACTTCAACACCGGCATGTTAGCGTCATAGTCAGTACAGCTACATAAAGTCCAAACTGGATGTTGCATAAACACCATAACGATCAGTTTAAATGCGCATGGGGAAGCTGGGTAAACTTCACATGCTTGTAGCAAAACTCTTATCATAATGTCAGTTATCGTTATTTTGCCTATAAAATTGGCTGTTAAATATTCTTAACGTAATATTTTACAATTCGGCTTTGAAATATACAAACTATCCCAAAGTAATGTTATAAATGTCAACTGAATTACAGAGAGCGCTTCGGACTGAGTGTCACTGTAGCATAAACAGGCTAACCAAATATTCTAAATAACTGCTTTAAAGTACAGGAAATAAAGATACATGTGAGATGAGGGTCATCCCGAATATAAGGCTGCAGATTAAATATGCTTCAAATACCATTAGCATATCTTATTTTAGTTTATAAAATGTCGATTTCAAAGAATATCTAAAATAATAATGCTATTTCAATGGAGTTTTGCACATTTCTTATTTGAGTTGGAGCCACTCCACTTGCTAATATTTGCGTGAAGTTATTTAATAATAAAAAAAATACATTAATAAAAAATTGCTCTTAGTTAATTTATTTCAGATAATTAGATTGGATTTGTGCATTCAAAAATGACCACACAGCTACAGCAGGAAGTTGGCCAATTACTTCAGTGTTTTTACGGTAAAAAGAGGCGGGACTAACCTTTAACCAGGAAGTTGATGTCTCCGCTCCATGTTTACGCATGTCGCCAGATTCACGTGGAGCATATTTTTTTTTACTGTAATCATGTCTTCGAAGAAGAATAAGAGCAAATCAAAAAGAGCGAGTCAGGGAGATAATTCACTGCTTCAGAAGGATGAGTCCTGCAGCCTGCAAATATCTGGACTCGATGGCGGAAGCTGCAGAAGTCCCGACTGCAACTCATTCTCTGTTATGGATTTCATTGAAAAAGGTGAACATTTAGACCCGGATTCTGACCTTTGACAGCTAAAGTTAATGCAAACTGATGAGAAAATTGAGGTATTTGTAGAGTGAGGATGCAGTTGATCTGATGCTGATAGATGCTCCTCCAGCTGGACCCGTGGAAGAATGATAATATATCTTATTTCATGAGAAATAGCATAGATAACATAGTACTAACATAACATAACAAGCTTTGACATGATTTTTTTAGCATATAGATGTAAAGGTGTTTACAACCATTGTAAAGACTGCAGAGCAAAGTGTTGTCTTGTGTTTGTTAATTAAATCATAAAGTCATTGATGGCAAATACAAATACAATCAGTTTTTTACTAGGAGCTTGTAGAGACTCACACATATCAAATTTTATATTATAAAGATATAATATAGATATACTTTATATTAAATCATTTTAATATAAATAAAAGTAAATGTCAAGATTGTCAGAAAAATTTCTGGTACTTGGACACTTTTTTACGCCACATTTTTCCCTCCCACTTAACTTTCCCGTAGTTTTCTCTTTAATGCAAACACTCAACTTTTTTCCAATTATTCCCTTGTAGCTGATGATAAAACTCCTAAAAGCTGCAGGCAGACTTTAGCCCAGCTGAGCCTCAGTTCTATGAAGTCGGCCGGTGTTTGTATCGGGAGACCAGTCCTGCTGACGAGTCCATCAGGACAACAAGAGGTAACCTCTACATTATTAAATGAGTCATAAATAGTTTAGGAAAACATCTGAGAAAAACTGTACTTTACTTTATGTTAATGTCCTCTAGCTCAAAGTGTTACAATTTTGAGTAAAACATAGAAAACCATCCAGTTTTGTTTCTACACTTCTTTTTCTTTAAGCTGGTTTCTGTTTAAATGAAGGAAAGACATTGTTTCTTTTGAAGGAAAGACATTGTTTCTTTTGACTTAAATAAAGATCTGATTATTTTGGTTTTGTAACTGTAGAAGATAACATGCTGCATCTTATTTGCTACTATGTCGTAGAAGCTTCGATATTCACTTGGATAAATGATGGAATTTGACTCTCTGGACATTCTGTTCAGCTTTGACACCTTCAAAACATCATTGATCCTGTTTTTTGTTGTTCAGGTGTGTTTGGGTTGGCCGGTTGCATCGTTTCCAGGTGGAAAAGTTGGCCTTCAGAAATGCGCTCTGAACAATCTGAGGGTTAAACCAGGGGAGGCGGTGAAGCTGCACCCGGTAACGGGTCCTGTGGTCCAGATTGAGGAGTTGGTTCTCTCTAATCGGTAATTTTTCACAACAGAAAGCAGAAGGTCCTATTGGTTTTTATTTGTTGGGATCTTTAACTGCGGCATTTAGTGTGTGAGGTTTCCTTTTTCTTTGAGGATTGGGGATGCCAGCTCCTCATGTAAAGTCTATTGCATTGATGTTAGGTTTGAATAGTTTTAGCACCAGTTCATATTTATAAATTGTTATTGTGAATAATCATCATATTTGTAAACCAGGCTATATTTGTCACATTTCTGAAATGGAGCTTCAAGTTTTCCAAAATAAATAAATAAAGTAGTTAAAATATTTAGGATCATATTTTCCTGAAAATTGAAACTTAGACACAAAGGTAGAAAAAGTTTAAAGTCATCTTCAGTTTGGTTTTTTGAGTAAATGCTGCCATCTGCTGGTAAAACATATAACTGCAGTTTTAATTTAAATTGGTACTTCTAAATATTTCTTTCAATTCCTTGTAACATTACTCCAATCATTTTATTCTTATAGCATCTACTGGCCTGAATGACAAAGAGAAATAATGATTCTAAAATAAAGGTCCTCCCTGAGGTGAGGGACTCCATGTTTCATTGAAAATACTGAGCACAAATAATGACACAAAGAAGGAAGGAAGTCTAAACTTGGAATCTGCCATTTTTATAAAAAGTCAGTTTTACTCTCAAGCAAGAAAAGTAAAACTTGCTTGGATCTGCAAATGTTACACAACTTTTTGAAAAAAGACAACTTAATCTTTTAGATTAATATCTGCTATAAATAATTTGTTTTCGTTTTTAAAGAACCACAATTTTATTTGTATTTCTAAATAATGATAAACCTGAAATTTAGCAACACAAGGATGGATTTTTTTTTTTCTATCGAATGGAAATGGTGTAAAAAAAAAAATCCTAATGAAAAACAGATCTAAAAACATATCATTAGTACTGTTAGTGTCAGTCTTTGTGAAAATTCAATGCAAATGTCAAAGGAAGAGCAAAACTGTTAAATATCTGTGTTTGTTATTATATCTACATTTAGCTGGTTCTTTTCACTCTAAGTTATTAAGCGCCATTGTTGAAGGTTCAATACTTACAGGCTGTTCTAAACCATTACTGATTTCCTTCTAATTAATAGAGATATATTAAGTTTCAATGTATAACTAATGTGGTTTATTGTGGTTTAAATATTTTATTTAGGTCAAAAGATGACACACTTGATGCAGATGAATTCAAGAACTTCTTAGTGAGGACTTTAGGTGAGTTCCGGTCGACAGTATAATATGTTAGCTGTTTTGCATTTCCACTGACTCGGTCTCTGTGTGTTGCATTGTGCAGATTTTTTTCTCTGTTGGAATAACTTTATTTCTCCTCCACCAGCTGGGAGCATCATCTTGCCGGGGAACATTGTCTCTTTGAGTTATTTCGGCCGCGCCTGCAGCCTTCGGGTTGAGACCATAAGAGGAGAAGATGGTGTCACCCTGCAGAGAGTCCATCCTCCTCTGGGAGCGGTCCCAGAAACAGAAGGGACGTCTCTGATGACCTCTACATCAGCTGACCTCTCCTTGCAGCTCAGCATGCTCACTGTAGATGACGACATGGCACCAGGCACAGCTGGAGAGCCAGGTCCTGCAGCCAGTACCCCGCTCCGCGCCACTCCTCTCTCCTCAGTCTCATCGCTTGTCACTCCTCTCACTCCTTCCTCCACCTCCGAACCTGCAGAAAACAGCTTCGTTAGCTCAGAGCAGCCTGGAAATGCACCAACAGCTCCCCCTGGTGGTTTTAGCAGCAGCGACACGTTCTACTCTGTCACATCTTTCACCAAAGTCCAGTTTAGTAGTAAAAGAGGGCAGAAAGACCTGAATGAAGAAGCCTCCAAGTCAAAGGTCACGTACAGCATGATCGGTGGTCTGAGCAGCCAGCTGGAAGCCATCAGAGAAACCATCGAGCTTCCTCTGAAGCGACCCGAGCTGTTTTCCAACTACGGCATCCCTCCTCCTCGAGGTGTTCTCCTGTATGGACCACCAGGCACAGGGAAAACTATGATTGCCCGAGCCATAGCTAATGAGCTAGGTGCACACATGGTGGTGATCAACGGCCCAGAGGTCATCAGCAAGTATGGCTCAGATTCTCTGCATCGACAGTTTGGGATTTATTCAGAAAAGAGGAATTCATCTGAACAGTTCTTTTTTCAGTTTAGAAAGCAAACCACTGCAACGGTTTTTCAAATTTGGATACTTTAGCTTGAATTTACATACAAGTTCTGCAAACTGTTTCCAATTTGCAGAGGAAACAGTTTTAATAGTCATCAACAAGCTACGTACCACTTTTCTCATGAAATATAGCAAATATATTTTAAATTCCTTCTTCAGTCCTCCAAGATTTCACAATTATTTTTGTGATTTTTTTCCCATCAAAATCATTGATTTTTGTGGTGCTACTTTAGAAATATTTGCAAGAAATTTTGTGTTATATTTACGTATTTAAACCTCTTTCAAAATCTGCGTATAGAAGTAAGAAGATGAGAAAAAAATAGCAACCAAACACTTTTATTCTTTAAGGTATTTAAACAGCTTGATTTTGATTACAGACTACAACTTGACATAAAGTAAGGCTGAATGCAGTAAAAGTAAGAAATTCTGCCACCTGTTAACTCTCTTCAGGAGAACACATTAAAATCAATTTGGACCATTTCAATGGAAAATTTGCAATAAAGTCATAATTATGCATTACCGTGAAAAAATGCGGGGATCTCTTTACTTTGCATGAATTTCTATGTTTGCAGAATCGCAAGCAACTGGAGGCACTGCCTGTTTTACTGCCATGGTGGTCGCAGGCTTAGGCACACATTTATTGTTTTTAAAAGTCTTTCCAGTTGAGTCTAAAACTGATTCCAAACTGTTAATAGAACTGTTCAATTAATTATTAAAATTAATATGAATTTATTTTGGAATAGTGAGTAGATGTAAATGTTTTATTTGAATCTTTCCAGATTCTACGGTGAAACAGAAGCGAGGTTAAGACAAATATTCACAGAGGCGTCTCAGAGGTAAATCCAACCAGTTCACTGTGAAATCTGCAAAACAGTAAATGGCTCCAAACCTAAAGAATTGTCATTCCTACTGTTCAGACTGTGTTCTTGGTAAACACCCACCCTTCCTCTGACAGGCAGCCTGCGATCATCTTCATAGATGAGCTGGATGCTTTGTGCCCGAAGCGAGAAGGAGCTCAGAACGAGGTGGAGAAACGAGTCGTCGCTTCTCTCCTGACTCTGATGGACGGCATCGGATCGGTAGGTCATCTCAGATCAGGTGACTCTCAACAAAACTCCAGCTCTCAGGACTTTCAGGTGTAAAAAATGAGAGTTCGGTTAAATACAACCTGCTATAAACCTAGTACATCTGGGGTCCTGAATGCTGATTATGAAGGATTTCATCAGGTTTGGTTCCAAGTTGTACAGCATTTTTCACTGAGAAGCTTTTAGAGATATGAACACATTAAAGAAAAAATATATTTATTGAGAAATAAAAATATATTTATATCTGTGAGCTGGTTGCCTTGGAAAAATGAAGATTTTGTTGTCTGGTGAACCTTTTCTTGGCTGTTTTTGCCACTTGTGGAATATCTTGAAAGACTCAATAATGACCAATTCTCAGCTTTCTCGCAGAGACCACGTGATTTTTTATTTAAAATATCTCAGTATTTAAAAAAAAATTGTTTCCACAGAGCTTTGGGAGAGAAATTACTCACAGTGACAGAAGATCCAGAAATTTTACTCAAGTTAGAGTAGTTTTTCTTCATAATAAAATTACTCAACTAACAGTAAAAAGAACAGCACAGTAATAAAAATACTCCTGAAAGTAAATTTTTTGAACAAAATTACTCAAGTAAATGTAATTAGTTACCTCCCAACTCTAGTTGCTTCTCAACAGTTATTGATTAAATGCTAAATTAAAGTAGAATTTTTGATCCTTTTCCAGTCTGAGGTTGTTCTCTTCATGGTCCAGGAGGTGCTGGCTCAGTAGACGCAAACTTCCTGCTGCTGTCAGGATTCCTCATCAGGAATGTAGATTGTCATGCAGAAACCATTTCTGCAGGCTGGATGCACTTCAGACGCTGTGGGATGGATCTCTGGGGTGTTGTTTGTGCTCTAATGAAAGCAAAGATCCTCCCCCTAAAAATACACACACACATCCCAGAAATTTTATGAAAGAAATTACAGATGGTCGCCTTCAGCTGGTCCAACATAACTGGATTTAAGTAGAACTGCGTGTCCTCGGGAAGAGAACGCCTTCATGAGGATTAATAGTGCCATGCAAGTCGAGCAGCTCGCTCTCTGTGTCCGCCCTTCTGCAGGACCAGGGGATCCAGGGTCACCAGGACCGGATGCCTTCTGGAATGCAGAGAAGCAGTTTCTGCTCCTCAGTTTTCTTGTCTGCAATGCAATTTATCTGTTTGACTTCTCCCTTCGGCACAAAAACGTTGGAGAGGACAAACACACAACTCATCTTGCAGGCAGACCACCCCAGAAAATGTAGGATGTAGCCAAGTTTGAATCTCAAGATGGTTAAATGTTTTAATAACATGAAACTCTGAAAATCAGTGAGGGAAGTTGGTCAACTATATTCAGGTATAACAAAAGATTATTTAAATACTTTTTGTTTCAATATACTGTTGAAAATCAGAGAAGTTGTCTCATTTTAACTTTATAGCAAATTGGACCACAAATTCTCAGACTTGAGTGGACTCATTTATTAAACTTGGGCAATTTAATTGGAATGTATTTTAATTTCTCTAGTCTGCTGACTCAACAGGGCTACAGTCAAAAACTTTAGATTTGTGCATAAATATGAAGAAGACATAAGAGGATGAATCTTTTTCTAACTTTTGATAAGTAAAATCCTAAAAGTGTTTTGTTCAATTGCATTTAACCTCTCTGAGTCAATACTTACTAGTTTCAGTGAGGTTGACCGAAGAGCCTCTGTGAACAGAAATACAACAGATTCTCGATTTTGGGAGCTGGGGGGTTTAGGTCTGGACTTTGACTAGGCCATTCTGGTTTAGATATGATCTGATCTAAACCATTCCAGCAGGTCGTTGATCTGCTGCAAGACAAACCTCCGTCTCATATATATATATATATATATATATAATTTACAACTTCTATCATATAAAATCACATTAAAGTTTTTAAATTTTAAAAAGTTTTAAATATGTGATTGTTATGGAACAAGAAAATAACCATAGTCATAAACACTTTTGAAGGAACTGTTTAAGATGTGTTTATGAAACACTTTTATGTGTCCAGGAGGGTCACTCAGGCCAGCTGTTGGTCCTGGGGGCCACAAACCGGCCCCAGGCCCTCGACCCTGCCCTGCGCAGGCCGGGACGCTTTGACAAGGAGTTAGAGGTGTGTACAAGCTTTTAACTCATGTCTAAAGTCATGGCTGCTGCTGCTGAAATTCAGCAGTTCAGTTTTTCCAGAATGTCTCTCCCTGGAACCTCCAGTTCCCCGTTCTTACCTGTGATCCATGCCGTGTTCTGTTCAGGTGGGAGTTCCTGGTAGTGCAGAGCGGGCTGACATTCTGCAGAAGCAGCTGAGTCTAGTGCCGTGCAGCGCCACCACAGCGGAGCTGACGCATCTGGCGGACGCCGCTCACGGATACGTCGGAGCCGATCTCGCCGCTGTTTGCAAAGAAGCAGGCAAGTAAAACTCGGAGTGCTTCTGCTTCCTCACTGTTGGACCAGGAATGGATTTCAAGCCGGTTTTCTTGGTGAGAGTGGGTGGCCCCGGTTTGTGGCGTCACAAACAGAAACCTAAGTAAACGATGGTTCTTAATCTTGTCCTTTTTAAAGGAAAGGTGGCATATTGTTAAAAATGGTTAAGCTGTCCCAGGAAGTAGTTCCCTTTAGATTTTTATTTTTCAGTTCCTGATTCTGGTAAATTAGAAAAACTAAAACAAATTTAAAAGGCCAGTCAAGTGAATTATATTTATGTTCTTCATTTTACCTTTCATTCCTCCTTTTTATGCTTTATTATCTTGCCTCCTTTCTATTTCTTATTTTGATCCTTATTTTCTTTGTGTTTCTTCCTTTATTACCTTCTCTCTTCAGAAATTTCTTTCTACTTTCTGCCCTCTCTCTCTTGTTTTATTTCTTTCCTTTCTTATTTTTTGTAGCCTCTGTATCTTTACAGTAAGTTCAATGTGAACTTTTGTGTTCATGCAATAAAAAATAAACTCTGTTGATTTAAAAATCTAAAATATTAGTTTCTGATCATCCTATCAGGAACTTTGTACAACAGAATAACACAAAAAACTTAAAAAAAAGAAAAAAAAAAGAAAAGCAGTAAACCCAATTTGGAGCCCTGTGGAACCCCAAAATCAATTGGGGCCACAAAAGGAAAACAACCTTCACAAAAACTCCTGAAATTTGACAAAAAAGTCTAAAATAATAAAAGAAATAATAGTTTAATGTCTGTCCGTAGTTTTACTGAGCAGGGTCAAAATTATTATTGTTTTCACAAACAGATGTGGAACAGAGTCAGATAACAGACGCTTGCTATTAAACGTCTCTTCATTTTTGTTCCTCATCTAACTCCCAGATTTGCTGCCCTGTTGTTTAGAACTGGTTTTCCTCGATGGTTCAGCCAACTTGCCAACAAATTAGTACGGAAAAAACAGTCGGTTTATGAGTTTTCACTTCATCTTCGCTTGTTGTCCTGATCTCACTCCTTCTTGAAGAAATTTGACGGAACTCCAATTAGTTTTGAATTATTTATTTCCTATTTGGTTTTTAATGGTTTGATGACATGTTTTCTTGGCGTTCGTTTTCCCCCTGAAGCCTTTTTGAGCATCAGGGTTAGCCAACATTTGATTGTTTTTTATTTCATGTAGAGGAAGTTGGGACTTTGTGTGGTATTGTGCTCCCAGTTAGAGAAACCACTGAAACCACTAGTTATTGTGAAATTCCTGTGCCTCCTCACCCCTACTGCCACAGAGTACCCCGCCTCAGCTCCCCAGGACGAGTGTAGTGGCCTGGGCTCGATTGTGCGACTGCATGCTTATTTGTTTTTCTGTGGATGTGTCTGTGTGTGACCCCATATTGGCTCTTGGGTGGTCCCACCGCCTTCGGTCGTGGCGTATTGCCTTTCCAGCTGGGGAGGGAGTTGGGACTGCTGCTCGGAAGCACTCTGGCTGAGAGCGTGATTTACTATCCGCAGAGGGCCAGACGTGACTGGCAGTGTTTTCTGCAGAAACCTCTTCACTTCCCGGGGGAAACAACAAACTCCCCAACCCAATCCGCTCGCTTCCTCCCAATGCATCCAAAACAAAATCACTTAGAGAAGCACAGAGCCCTTCAGGAATCATCTAAAAGTCAGAAAGTGCTTTCTGTCTTCTGTCAGCTCATAGAAATCAAAGTCCATTTGGATAACATTTGAAACAAATTTATTTTGCAGATGAAACTGAATCAAGATGGTCAAGTGTTTGCAAAGAGGTACAGATGTCACAATGACCTGATGTTTAAGGCAGTGGTAATTTAGGGGACCATTCACGTTTCCGTCTGAACCATGTTGAAAAGTGCCAATAATGGAAACTTAATGAACGCCATCATATGCTGATAAGTCTGTGTGATACATCTGTGAAGGCTGGGGCTGAAGCAATTAATCGGGTTAATCATGATTAATTGATGATTTAAATAATTTTCAACTAATTAAGTAATTGATTATTCATTAACTGGAGTGTACCGACTCAAAAAAGGTCATTTATTAAAAGAACACTGTAGTCAAAGCCAAAGCTGTACAAAAAAGAGATACAAGCACTGTCACTTAAAACATATGCTTTACAATTTGCAGTTGTTATATTTTGTACTAGTTAAGATGCAAACATAGCAAGTCTCACACAAAAAAAATGACTGGGATAATCCAGAAAAAATATTTTGGGGTTTGTAGTCAAATCATATAAATAATGTACTATTTGCTGCTCTGCTTTGTCACTTAACTCAGTCCTACAGTTCGTTGTGTAGTCTGTTTACTCATATCACTAGCCTGCAGTCAGCTGCTTAACAGTCATTTTCTCGTAGCGGTTTCCTTAATAAACGTGTTGGCTGGTTGCTAAGTAACCACGCGGCAGGGGTGGCCAACCCTGGTCCTCGAGAGCCAGTGTCCTGCAACTCTTAGATGTCTCCCTGGTCCAACACACTTGAATCCAACAGCTGAATCACCTCCTAAGTGCAGTCAAGTTCTCCAGAGTTCTGCTAATGACCTCATTATTTTACTCAGGTGTGTGGAAGTAGAGACACATCTAAAAGTTGCAGGAGACCGGCTCTTGAGGCCTGGAGTTGTCCACCCCTGGTTTAGGGCAACTAGTGGGGGGGGGGCAGTGCTTCACTACTCTGTGCGCCATACTCACTGAAATCCGTGGTCACATTGTTCCTAGGGTTCGTCTTTGCGCATGCATTGGATATTTAGGATTGTCCTGTTAAAAACCATTTCATATGTGAAGATTAAAAGTAAATTCACCAAGTTTCCATCGTAAGCATGCGTTCCTTGAATGTGCATCAGTTTGTACACATGGTGCCAGTTCATGCTTTCCCTGGCAAAAACAAAAGCCAGAGTCTGAAAAACAAGCAGTTGTTTCCTTCTGCTTCTCAGGTAACAATGAGCTGTGGGGGGAAGCATTCGGTGCGACGCAGCTCTTCCTGAAAAATAAGAACGAGGGGACATATCACTGTGACTCCGACATGCTCGGGTCACGCAGAAGATCCTTACATCGCACAGCTGCAGAGAGGCGCCCTCCCATACACACACCAGTTGCTCTATATTTAATGCATACGAGACACACATTTGAGTTTAGGTTTCACATCCTGCTTTTGAGACAATACCAGCCTGCTTTTAGATCAGAGAGTAAGAACCTTCAGTTCAGCTGCTCCAATCTGAGGAAAGTCAAGGGGAAGGATGGCAAGGCCAAGTGATTGTATGTTTTTTCTGTGTGTGCGTGTTTTTTTGTGTGTGTGCACAAGAGTGGATGGAAATCTTGATGTCATCAGGGAAGTTTTTGTTTGTCCACTCAGCCCCAGGAACAACGTCTTGACGACAGATGTGTTATATAACCAATCCTGAACTATAGCAGATCTCAGATCGACGAGCCTGGAACGTAAAGTTAGACAACAGGCAACTCTGTTCCACCAAAGTTACCTAAAATCCCTTTGAAGCCTCCGCTGGGGGAGCAATTTGATTGGAAAATCAGTGCTTTGACTTTTCTGCATTAACTGAGGGAATTCAGGTCGGATTCTTTGGTCCCTGAATGACAGAAATCATTTTTAAACCAGAAGAAAAAAAAATTAACAAAAATGCAGCAAAAGAGGTAACCACCACACTTGGTGGTTACCTTGAACTTGAAGACAAGTTCAAGGATTATGAACTTGTCTTCATAATCCTTGTCTTCAGGATTATGAAGACAAGTTTAAGAGTGCAGTGGCATGAACTGCAGCTGTAATCAGTCCACAGAGACACAACCAGGACAGAAGTTACAACTGTAACTTTCCTGCTATTTAATCTGCTTCTAAACCACACAGAACGTCAGAAGGTTTCTATCTGGGAATATGAGTAGGAAAATTATCTGCCACTGAGATCCATATTGGAAAGGGTTTATGATTTTTTTCCATATTCCTGTTAGTGTTGTGTTTGTTTTATACACAAATACATTCACAGTTTGTGTATTTTCCTAGTTTTTCCTTCTCAGTTGCACACTCCTGATAACCTGAGTATTTAATAACAGTACAGTATTTTTTTCTTGTGTTGTACATTTGCCTTAATTTCTTATTTATTTTCTTTTATCAGAACTAGATTGCCAATGAGTGAAGATATGCTAAAATCTAAAGAACTTGGAAAAACCTTCAGAACGATGAAGAACTAATAATCAAAAATTAAATATCTTTCAGCATTGCTTCCCTCTTCAGTTCTCCTATTTGCTCTCAACGAGGAACTCCAGTGGCCAGATGCTATATTACAACACTTCTTCTTTTTTTACATAGTTTCATGATTCAGAAACAAACTAATATTACCATGGATTTTGTTTACAGTCCTAATAGATTTAGGTGAATATGTCTGCATTTAGATCAAAAATTTATTAGATTCTATCAATGGGTAGTGTTGAGTGAACAAACACATTCCTTTCATAATGTTCTCTCTGGATCTGTGTCTGAAGGAGGAAGGTGGTTTTCATCATAGTTTCATGCAGGCTGACATATTTATGTACACATTCAGACGTCATTCTGCACTGTGTTAGTCACAGCACAAAAATCCAACGAGAGCACGGCAGTAACTATTTATAAAAGTATCTCTGGCAGCATGCATATCTGATGTAGCACATTGACATTTCTTGTGGCATTTCTCGTGTCATTACGCACGCTCTTATGGATCAGGCTGACAGAGATGGAGCTATTTTTAAAATCCTTTATTTTAATTCTTATTGGTTGAAAGTTTTAACTCGATTGCTTCATGTTGGAGTTTATTGTGTTGAGTAATGGACATATAGAAGACATGCATTTTGGTGTAAATTCCCTGCAGACTAAGAGTTGGTTCTTGAAAATTGAGTTTATAATAACTTTAAGTTATTATAAAAATGCTATATATATATATAAAACATAAACAAAACCTGACTTCATAATTTAATGTCTTAAAATTGGGCCTCTGTCGCTTTAAAAACTCTTGTTCTTTCTGAAACTCCGCCTCCAAGAAGTCGACACAACATCGCTCCTCTCTTAACTCTTCAACAACATTTTTACCATTGTTGCACTGGTAGCTTGTATAATGAGCTCAGGAGATGAGCACTTCCACCAGGTGTTTGCTAATTGGTGCTGACTAGTCTGAAGAAGTTGAGTGGGGCAGTCATGGGGGAGGGCTGCTCTGTGAGCTGGAAGCTTTGAAACTACAGCTCCAAAGAGGAGCTGCGCCTCAAAGATGGGGCTCGGTTCACTCAGGCATTTTGCACAGCTGCATGGTTGCCACGGGAGATTAAAGGATTTTTCAAACATGCATGAAAGAATCAAAGCAACTCTTTGATGAGGGAATAACTTTATAACATGATGTAAAGCTCAAAAAAGTCGATTTTACATAGTACTGCCCTTTAAATGCTCTCAAAACTCACTAAAAATGTAGTTTTGAGGGGAAGTTCAAGGAAAATAAAGCCTTATCCTCACAGTTTATTGCTAAACTGCATCTTCTTTAAATAAAGGATGAAGTTGAGCATGAAGATTTAGAAAACAAAGCCAACACTTTGTGTCGTATTGACATTTCACAAACATCTGGCCCACATACTAAATCAGAAATGAGCACAGAAACAGATTTCCTGCCCAGTCTTACTTCCTGATCATTTCTCTGACCGTGATCTCAACCCACCAGAACCTTACACTGAGCAGCATTTGGTAACAGATTCCTTTAGGTGTTCTTGGAAGCTCTCATGTGGTCTCACAGACTCTGGAGTCTCTCTGGCGTCTCTCTGGAACACAACTGATGTTGCTGCTTGTAGATGACTCATTTCCACAGTCTAAACAGTGCAAATTTTCTGTAGCATGTATGTTGGGTGCGTTTGGGTTTGACCACATCCGGGCGCAGTGTTTACAAGCCTCTCTAAACAGGGGAAGCCCGTTGCACCTAAACAGGACCAGTAAAATGTATTCTATGAAAAGATAAACTCAGAGTTTTGAGTTGTGCCCACAAAAAGCCCTTTGATTAAATAATGCCTGTGATTTAGATGGTGATTGTGCAGAAAAGAAATGACTAAAAATCTTACTAAAGCCTCCTTAAAGCCAAACTTTGAGGAGTTCAGAGTTTTTGCCTAAAACCATTAATCATCCAGGCCAGCAGGCGCAGGAAACGAGGAGTAGAGATTACTCCTCTGTGTCGAAACGAGGGAGAAAAACGGCAGCTGAAATGAGTGCAGTTTTGTGTGTTTGACATAAATTCTCCAGTGGAAGACTAAATGAGCCAAACAGTGCTAAATGCTTGCTGATGTTTACAGCAGCAGCCTTGCCTTATAAAGGACTTTTTCCATCTCGTTTGTCCTTTTAAAGACTCTGCAGGAATTTCAGGACAGGCCACATAAATATCGGTCGGATCAGCATGTGAAGTTTATTTGAGGCGTCTGTTTATAAAACCCGGAAATGTGCTGCTTGTACTTCTTAACCCCTGCACTTACCTTCTACCAAGGCACATCTGCGTGTGTGTGTGTGTTTCTGAGGTTATCGGTTTGTAATGCTCATTTTATGCTCGTGTTTTGGAGTGTATTTGTTTGTGTGAGTGAATTTGAAGAGCACGTATTATTGCCGCGCTTCAGCCCCGAGAACAGATGTTGGATATTTTAAATACAGGTGCAGAGAACGCTCCGGAAACTGAGTAATGAAAACGTTCCTGCGGTTTTGTAATAGTGTAATGCCCAAAGTATTTCCATAATTCATTAGAGGGAAGAGTCACTCAGGAACTACAGCTCCGGCCTGAGAGTCACTCGTTGAAATGTGTGTTCTGCCTTAAGTGCAGAAATATTATTTACTTTTCTACTGAAACCTACAACTGCTTTAAATCTTCCTGTCTCTGCTCATAAATGTAGTTTAGATAATGATGCTGAAATGACCTGAGAGGGGAGTTGCAGCATGGACAGAGACACAAACTCACTCTTTGGTATTCATACCTCAGATGCTTTTCACATTTTACAAACACTTTATATTTCATGGCATTTATTTATATTTTATGTGACACTAGGGCTGGACGACACTGCGGAAAAACATATCACAGTATATGCGTTTCAGATCAGTCGATATCAATAGATATTGATTTTTTTATTTTTATTTCAAATGTCGGAAATATACCAAACTGGTGATATTGTTTTTTATTTGTTTTTTTTTTTTATGCAATTATAAGGCACAGTGGCAAAACTGCTACTAAGCCAGTTACTTAACAGGTTGTTGCAATGTAACCAAAGATTGAGTGAATTGCTTGGTATCGAATTCATTGAGTTCATTGAAATTATTGAAAATTCTATCAGATGGCTAATCTATTGATATTGATCACTTGTCTATCACAATGCATATTGTTGATTTATTGTCCAGCCCTATGACAGAACAACACACTGTATCACTTATCGTGCCTATAGAAAGTATCCGCCCCTTTAGATTTTTCACCCTTTTATTGTTTTTACAAATTAATCATGATCAACAAAATATTCCTCTTTTGACAAAATAAAATGTAAAAAAGTCTTTAATGTGAAAGTGAAAAGTGATTTTATGAAATAATAATTAAGCATAACCTAAAACGAGTGATTGTGTAAATATTCACCCCCTTTAAAGTGATCTGTGCTTCCAAACGTTGCAGAGTAGTGGGGAAAAACGGCAAATTCATAAGAATTTGCCGTTTTTATTAAAGGATTTTTACATTTATATTTTATTTGACCACTGATGAAGGTGTTGATCTGGTCAACATAATATGAAAAGGTTTATAAACTAAAAAACTCTCATCCTCAGGATCCAAGTCTGAGGAGGTAGCATAGACTATTCATTAATAGTCACAGCACCACCTAGTGGTTGCAGGAAGTAGGAAGATCATTCAGTCCAAATAAAATTTACAGGATTTGGTTTGCGTACAGGAGGATGTGGCCCCCCTACCCAACTCCCAAAGGAGAGGATATAGATTTTTGGGGGAAGATCTGTTTTTGATGCGCATAATTAAGAACATTTCTGTTACATAAAAACACAAATAATCTGTTTTCCCTTAGCCAAGCAAACTCTGTGAACTCTTTCTACTCATTCTTATAATTTGAGCCTTTGCTGATGTTTTGCAAATGTGCATTCTTGTTCATCTAGGAGGCTCCTTTTCCTTTCATTTCCCACTTGATTACTGCTGAATTTGAAGGATTCCGGAAAGTAAGAGCGCAAGAAAAAGTAAATGGGAACACAAGTCCACATAAGGTTCGGATTAAACTGTGTTGTGTTGCCTCTCTTTGTTTTTTCCTCCTCCCTTCCCATCGGATGTTTTTATAACAAAACCAAATGTGTGCGTGGAGTCAGCCAAGAGCAGTTCGGAGGCAGTGAATCCCTAAAGCAAAATATTAAAGTTACATCGTTGAATCAGGTTTCCGCCATCCTCCAGGCTATCAGGCTGGAACCATGTTTCTCTTTAAGATGGGTCATTTCCCAGTGCTTTCTGTAGAGATTATCTTTGTAAGAGAGTTGCTCAACATTTGTCAGATGTGGTTTCATGTTATGGGGCAGCAATGACATTACCGCTTACATCAACGGTCTGGAATATTAGATGATAAAAGCAAAGATATCTTTGATCAATTTGTAAGACTCAGAATTTATAGACAACAAACTTAACATGCACATCCATCTGTTTTTTTATTCATTTGCTTATTCAGGGTTTGGTAAGCCAAAGTTCCTAAGGTGCTTCCAAACCAGACGGGATTTACAGTCCCTCAAGCTAGTCCCACAGGATCTCCTTCCTGAAAACCTCCAAAAAGAGTCAGCCTATCACCTCAACTATGCTCAGTTTTTCTTAGCGGAGGAAGGTCCTCATCTGATCTTTGAGCCACACTATGGACGAAACTCAAGTTTTAAAAAGTCTTAAATCCATGTATACTTAAAACATCCATCCATTTTCTGTACACCCTTGTCCCTAGTGGGGTCAGGAGGGGTGCTGGTGCCTATCTCCAGCAAATGTTTCGGGCGAGAGACGGGGTACACCCTGGACAGGGCAGGGCAACACAGAGACAGACATGACAAACAACCATGCACTCTCACCTAGGGAAAATTTAGAGAGACCAATTAACCTGACAGTCATATTTTTGGACTGTGGGAGGAAGCCGGAGTACCCAGAGAGAACCCACGCGAGCACAGGGAGAACATGCAAACTCCATGCAGAAAGACCCCGGGCCGGGAATCGAACCCAGGACCTTCTTGCTGCAAGGCAACAGTGCTACCAACTGTGCCACTGTGCAGCCTAATGGCAAGACATATAAGGCCTAAAAGTAAGGCCTTAAAAGCCTTAAATTATTTTTAGAAAGGTTAGGTTTGCCGTAATAACGCGTCTTAAATTTGTCATCACATGATTAATTAATCTTTAAATATTCTATGTGTTTTGGGGGGCTTTTATCACAGGAAGTCAGGCAAAAGTTTGAGCCACACATAGATGTCTTCATTGCATTCTGATTACCGCTAACTAGCTGCTAATATACCCTTGCTAGCTAGCTTACTAGCTAGCTTTTTTTTTGCATTCAACATGGGTAAATGCACACTTATCACTAGTTACTGGACAATGTTCTTATTAGCTACTGATTTACTTCTGGTCTTTAAGTTAATTCAAGGTGACATTAAAAAAGTCTTAAAACGTGCTTTTTTCTATATTTTACTCTGCCTAGCCTCGTCCATGCTGCTCAGACCAGGTATCTGGTCTGAGCAGCAGATATAGAGAAGGAACTGTTAGCAGAGATATGACATAGAAAAGGGACTGTATGCTTACAGAAAGCAAACCTGCTGCAATAATTGTGCTCCTCTGTCTTTTCTTCCTCTCCCTCTCGCTTAGTTAGACAGGCTCTGGAAAACATAAACAGGATGCAGTCTTGTCTGATCATAAATCCCCTCTCCTCTGCTGCCTGGCCCCTGGTCCTGGACCACGTCTGTTCCCCACCAGCCCTCAACCCTCTGCCTCCTGCAAAGACCCCCACCCGACTTCAATCCCTAGCTCTAGGTTCTGACAAATGGTCACCCAACTTATTGGAGTATATAACACACACCGTGCAGATAGCTGCTGTGTGCAATGTTGTGACACATGTCAGAAAAAACCTTCTCAATAAAATCATTGTGGGCAAACTAATGATCTCTACTAAAGTCCAGCTTGAGGGAAAAGCAGGAATGGTATTTTTCGCAGAGAATGTGCTTGAGACCAAGGCCCTTAATCAATCCTCATTTCCTTTCTGACATGGATAACAACTGTGGCTGGTGAAACAGAATGCTTCCTTACTTACTGTGGAAAAGATTTTCTTCAAAAAAACAGAAGAAAATCAGGGCTTTTTTTTACTGACAAATTTAAATCTTTCTAAAATTAAATGTTTGCTACAAGAACAATATTAATCTTTTAGTAAACATGCTTTTTGCTTTCTATTTATCGTAAATAGGATCACTTGTATCCAGTGACTTTCACTCAGAATCAACCAAATGTGCAATTACCTGGTTTATTAAACTTTTGTATATATAGCAAACATTTTGAAAGACAAAGTGACCCAATTCTTACATTTTTTTTCTAAGGCAAGAAATTCAAAATCAGTCAACCCCCCTAAAAATGTGGAAACCATACAGTCACACTTGTACAACCGTTTTAGATTTCAGTTCTTGTATGATTTACAAATCCCTTTCCAACAAAAATAAATCTACTTATATTTGTCTCTCTTCATTTTAATCTATTATTGTTGAGCTGGTTAAATTTTGGTGGCTTATGAGGACTTTCAACTTTTGAAGGTTCTAGCCTATGTTTCAAAAACGTTTGGACATCCTTAGTTTGATGATCAGCCAAAAATTTTAAGAAGCGCACAAAAGTTATGGCCTGCTTTTAAGGAAACATTTCTCCCCTTTTGTTTCTTTAAGCAATAACAACATTTAGCACTGGCCAGTAATGTGCCAAATGAGGAAGCGCTGACCAACTCTGCTCCAAACACATGGATAAAACTCTAGTAACATTGTGGCCTTCTGCAGCATCTCAATAACTTTCAGGCATGGGAACAGTATGACGGAGAATTTTTGTTTTTAATCTAACTTATTAAAACATTTGCATAACTTGTTAGCATCCCATGTATAGAAGTATGTCAGTGTATTTAACGTTAACTAATTTAATGTCAACAATGTCTCATCATAAATAAATTAAGCTGTGAAAAAGCAATGAGTACCTTTAGTTAGAGCTTCATCTCTTAAATCTGCTCTCCTCAGGTCTGCGCGCACTGAGGCGAGCTCTGGGAGTTTCCCAGCAGGCATCTGACCAGCAGCTGATGGGGACGGTGACGGTCTCCATGCAGGACCTCCAGTGGGCCATGACTGTTGTGAAGCCCAGTGCAATGAGAGAGGTTGCTATCGATGTTCCCAAGGTACAGAAACCTCCCCCGTCTGACTGTCCATCCGTCTGTCCGTCAACTTATCCGTTAGACCTGGGCAATAAATCGATTTTAATGATTAATTGAATATTTAGGTTTTTGATTATTTAGTTTTTCATAAATCTGGATTTTATTTTTCAACAATGCATTCCTTGAGTTTCCATAGTTCAGAGTAATGTCAGCAGGCTCAGGGCCCCCATCTTGTTTGACAAGCATGTTTTAAAGCTTCTATTTATTTGGACTTTAAATTCAGGCCCACTCTATGATGGATGGATTTTTCATTTTTTTATTGCGTCAATAAGGTCATGATATTATAACAATAACGTCATATTAGAAGAATGAAGCAGTAATTTTATGAGAACTCCAACACAAAAAATTAAAATGAGTAGTGTTGAGCATCTTGTGAAGTTATGCTTTGGTATTGCTTTTACAAATAAGAAAATCCTTAATCTTTTAAAACATGAGTACGAGGGTTTAACATGTGAGATGCTTGTACACTGATGCAGCTGATGCAGCAGCCTCTTCCCGCTCCTACTTGGTTTAAATCTTCAGTCTTAATGACACAATTCGTCCGGAAAGCTAGTTCTCCTAGCGTTACATTCAGCCTCATGGTGGTTTTGGAAGGAAGCGGGCCAGCTTACATCATGCATTTTTTGGCTCAATGAAAGCGCAATCTAAATCCCAAAAAAGGTAGTCACTTATCACCACTTTTAAAAGTAGCTCATCAAGCAGTGCCTCTCTTCCCAGACTGTCTTATTCCTCTTTGCTCTGCTGACCACTGAATTACCACGAGGTAGAGTGGAAAAGACCCTGTGGCCATTTTACCCTCTGCTGCAATGAAGATGAACGACTTTGTCTTCGCAGATGGAGGAAAAGTGGGCTCAAAAAACATGGGAGGTTAGTGAGGAGGAAGGAGGGGTGAGAGGACAGCGGTGAGACTTCAGGATGTTTTGGAGTTTGCATGTGCAAGACATAAGGGACAGGAAGAAGGCTAACATCATCTTCCACCGGTAATTGAAAGCAGATCTGGTCGCTGACGGTTCCTGCCAGCAGCTAAAAAAAGAGAAAGAGAAGAAGAAACATGCGTCCGATCCCTTCACCTCAGCCCGCCTCCCCTTTTCTTTCTGCACAGAGTGCTGCGCTCTGAGCTCACCCAGAGACATTCAGTCCTTGTGGCTGATTCCTGGAAACAAGAGAGGAACGAGTTTGGATTCCTTTTTCTTTTTTTGTAATTCGTCTTACACAGCTCAGCTGAAAGACCAGCCGCAGAGTCCCGGACTTGATTATATCCACATGAGTGCAAACATTTGTTTCTAATCCACTTTTATATAAGAAACTTCCAGTGGTGCCGGATGAATACATGCCCAGAGTTTCTGTGAAACCGTCTCGGATCACATATCCACACAAGATTTAAAGATTATACCTCACTTTAGAATCTATTTGTATGTAAATATAGTAAATTAAGGAGTAATTAGGGTTATTTTTTTCTAGAGACTTTCCTTTTTATTCTAACATCCATTTTAAGCTTTGACCTTGCTGTCTGGTTTAACTTTGTTATATCTGTCTTTTATTATTTTCATTCCCTTTATCTCCCTGTTTCTTTGTTTAGTTTGTTTGGTAAGTTCCAGACTCTGTCCTCTTTTCCCCTTCAAAGGCCTCTTGTAAAGTTTGGAAAACAACTGTAAAAGGTAATAACTGTGTCTAGTGCAAAAAGGAAAACAGCACAATGGGGTTTGAGTCAAAGCATTTGCTTTTAGTTATAACACTAACTGATTCAACTTTTTATTTTCTCAAACTCCTAGACCTTTTTCACATTTCATCACATTACAAATAAAAACTTCAATGTAATTTGCATACCTCTGTGGTGGACACTGTTAACTAAAAAGTTAGCTGCACCAATCCTACAACATGATTCGCATTAGCTGTGCTAAAGCACTACGCCAACATAGTATTTAATGGAAGCTAACAGAAGTTATCTGGAGAACATAGAAAGATTTAAAAAATATCAAACACATTAAATCTACTTACAGGTCTGAAGTTGTTGAAAGGATTTGATGCAGTAAAAATGAAAAAATACATAAATATAGAATTTTTATTACATTAACGGTAAAATGTAATACAAAGGTGCCAGAGGGATTAAATGCCCAACATTGACATGACATCTGGGATGAGTTGCAAATTTTAACTTTCCCTACCTTTTAGACTTTAGACTTTTGCAAGGTTTTGATTGTTGACAAAGTAACTTATTTCCACGGTTTCAACTCATGTTGTTGATTAATATGCTCTAGAAGGAGGACATTCGTCAGAAACTTGTTTGCAACCATAAAATCCAAAGTTTACTTCAACCAACAATTGCTGAAAACCAAAGAAGCATTTTGGATGTTTTTAAAGCACTAAAAAGTGGATCTTTACAACCCAGCCAACACTAAGCAAATTGAAGCAGCTGCTGACAGGTTCAAACGCTCCACATGAACTAAGCAAATGACCCTTGAAGGGAGATTATTTTCATAGTGGTTACATGCAAATTTTTTAAAATGGTTTTTACTTTTCACAAAAATACATCTTTAGGCTGACTTTTGACAAGCTTTAGGCTTCTGTATCAGCCTTGATTTTTACATTTATAATTTTTTTTTTTTTTTTGCCGTTTGTCCAGAAACACCTATAATTTTATTTAAGGGGAAACTCCAAAATATGCAGTATTTTTCAAAGATAAACAGGAAATTTTGGATATTTTGGATTTAGTTCTTACAGCATTTACTCTGTCAAACATTGTCAACAACATTGATTTTGATGCTTTATTTTTATTTTGTTAAGCAATGAAAACAAGTTACACCTTATACCTCTAGATCCCAAAATAGCCCCTTTTATAAGTTCTGGATCTTTCCTGGGCTCAAGCACATTGTTTTTGTTGCCAGCAACAAGCTTATTTAACTTTATTTAAGTTGGTTGGTTTTCCGTCTCAAATTCAACTTAATTTATGCCAAAGTTAGGTTTTTAAACCTCAGAGCAGTGCACCAACTATCAAGCACGGTGGTGGTTGCATAACACTGAGGATTTGTTTAACTGGCACTGGCATATTGCACATGTTGTTGTGTAATGAAAAGAGTTGGGTGACTCCAGATTTTTCAAATGTACTCAAGTCAACAGCATGAGGATGAAAAAGAGAAAAAATAGGTTTATACTGTAACGGATATTGTCATCACTATATTTCTCAATATTTTTGTCTTTGCAAGATGTTCTAACATTGTGTAGCCCTATATGTGCACTGATATACATATTTATACTACTCAGTATGATTTTGATCCTGTCTATTCAAGAAAGTCCACAATGAAAGCAAAGGATAATACTTAAAGTTTGTTGCAAGACTATTCCACTCTGCAAAATAGTGTAAATGTATTATTAAAAACCTGTAATAAATTATTTCATTGCAGATTTACTGACAAATTTAACTTTTCTGTAGCTTTAAGTGGAGATTCCCTTCTAATTTACCAAAATTAGAAGTAATATTCCATAGCTATATTTTGTGCTATTCTTTTAAAATTTCACTCTAAATTTGTCGTTTTAGTCATAACTTCTATCTGTGCAGATCTGATCCTCAAACCTCTCTGCTGAATCCTGCTTCCCAGTATGTTTTTTCCTCTACTCCTGTTTTTATTCCATTTTCTCTCTGTCCGGGCTTTTAGATTAGTACTTTTGATTTGCTGGCTTGCGTCTGGTCCATCTCTCCGCCTGTCCCCTCTTCCTCCACACCCCGTGTCGCTCCGTGCATTTCTTTCCTTCTGGCTCAGAGCTGGCCATAAATCGTTCGGTATTTACAGTATGTGGCCAGATGCCAGGTTTCCATTAGGTGCTTCGCTCCCCGGAGACGGCGCCGGTGGCCTGGGATGTGTTACCTCTGTGGGCTGGTGGGGGGGAGGGAGGAGGAAGTTAAACAGATGGGAGGGGATAGAGTTATAAACCCTGGCATTTAGCATTTAGATCAGAACATGTGATCCAGAGCTAATGAGAGGGCCAAGCTAAAACAAAAGAGATACAATACATATAATTACAACATACTTTGTTTCCATGGCGATAAACTCTCTGTTCATCTTTTAAATGGTGTTGATCAATCTTTAAGAAACAGGAAGCTCATACTAAATTTCACAGGTGGACTCTTTACTAACTGGGTGCATAAGATTTTATTTAGGAGTGTTTTAGTAAAGAGGTCTGAATTTTCTTATAGTTTCTGAATCCCATCCCTACTGATGGAATGTTTTTGATAACTTTGACTTTGTGTCTTGCATAAAAAGTGCTCAAATTGTATATTTTGTGGGAAGGTTTTAATTTGTGTTGTTTTTATTTCATCAGTACAAACCTAAAGCAATTTGATTTCTACTTTTATTGATTTTTTTTATTACCTTGTGTTGAAATTCCTTCAAAAGGTTATTTTTTTTATTTTCGGGTAGTTAAATGATTTTCTCATGAACTGTAAATCTATTATTTTGCATACCAAATAGAAAAAACAGCCTATTGACTGTGACTTCACAATTTCACAGAAAAGGAATAAAAATAAATGTCATAACATTTATGACTATTTGCTATGAATAGTGAGGACTGAAGATAATCATTGCATTCATAAATTAAATGACAAAATATATGGTCCTACATAATATTTCTATGGTAATCCTTAATGAAGCGTCTTTTTGACATGAAGACCAATAGATGCACTGTGGAGATCTCGAATTGTCAGACCAAAATTTTGGTGTTTGTTTTAAGAAGATAAACTTTTATCATTAAAACTGGCTTTGAAGACTTTAAAATTCAGAAAATTGATTTTTATGTGTGGTGAGGACTCGAGTTAGTAATAAAATATATGATGACATATTGTTGTATATTTTATTTCCATGGGAGTCTATGAAGGAGCTTTTGTTTTATGTCCAAGGAACACAAGGGGAGCATAAAATTTCTTTATTTTATTTTGCATTTATTTATACAGATAGATCTCACTTATTTATAAGAGCCAGCAACATGTTAAAACAGACTTTAGTCAGTACTAAACAAATTAACTAATAAAGTACAGCAGAAAGTTAATGAAAAAAATGAGGGGACTGCAAAGGGTTAAAGTGAAAGAATGCATGTACAGTTAATCTAATCAGAAGATACAGCAGATCTGGGTTCCCCACCTGGATTTCATTTTGTTCTGACTTCAACTGACAAAAAAGAGAAAAAAACAATGAATAATTAAAGATCCATTTAAGGGAAACTATCTGATCGCTGACCTTCTTAGACGGCCTCTCTGACTCTCCTGCCAAACCTGATTCCTTCCGTTGCGCGTGTAATAAGATAAAGCCAAGTGTGGGAGGACAGAAAAGCAGTGATGCTGAGATACAACAGATAACAAACAAGAAGAGCAGAGAGGATATGAGAGCAGATCAAACAGGATATGGAGCAGAGGCTGAGTGAATGGGCTGAATGTAGAGGAGGAGGTTAAAACAACTGTGAGTGGGGCAAAACTGAACAGTACAGAAAGGAAAGAAGGAGGAATGTGAGACAGGAAGGGTAAAAAGAGACGTTAGCTGGTTTTGGATGAAGCTCTCTCCTGCTTATCTGCTTTATCTCCTCCGGTTGTTCTCCGCCGGACTCTCTCCTTCCTCTCCTCCCTGCCTCCTTCCTTCCATCTGTCAGACAGACAGCTGTTGGCAACCTGGCTCTGTTGTTGTTCACTCCATCCTGATTCAACCCAAGCCCTCGGTTCCTCCATCTCCCTCCAAATATGCTTTTATATTTCTCCTCTGCTCCATCCAGCCGACTCTTGGAGGAACTTGAGATTCCTTGCAGTTTACTCATGTGATCCCAAAGTTAAAAGCGGGCCTTTTATGGGTTACTCTAGAGCATTTCTGCGCACAATCAGAATTAGCTTGGTTCGTCGCGTTTATTGTTGGTGATGGGTTTGCTTCAAACTGCCACAGATTAGCAGTGCATGAAGGACTGGAGTGCATTTCAGCACATTATTGGAATGAAGATTATTTATTAGAGCTTGACCTCTTCCTGCTGCCTTCCTCCAATGTAAAACAGATTCATTTTCCTGATTGCTTGTTTTTGACCTCAGTGAACCTGCTGGATTCTGATTCTGTGAAATAATGCTCGTCTCTTCCACATCTGTTTCTCCACACACCGCATATGACTGTTTTGTTGGAGTTGACTGTTGCTTAACATGTTCAAAATGTTGTTTTTTTTTATTACCATTTAAACAGTATTTTCCTCTTTATTTCCACTATTCTAAATAGTTGCAATCCATTTTCTTATTTACCAGATAATATCTCAAATATTGAGAAGCACCACAATCTGGAACAAACTTCCAGAAAACTGCAAAACAGCTGAAACACTGAGTTCCTTTAAATCAAGGCTAAAAACTTCCCTGTTTGAGTTGCTTTTGATCACTGGAACATTGACCAACATATCTGATGTGCACTGATGATTCTGATGGTGGCACTCAACAAAATGTAACGTTTATTACTGGTTTCTCATTTTGTTACTGTGTTATGTTTTCATGGCTGTTTTTATTGTTATTATTATTATTATTTGTTAATTTTTGTGTTTTTAAAGCACTTTGAATGGCCTTATTGCTGCAATGTGCTATACAAATAAACTAAACTGATTCATCATCTTGCATTTTGCTTCATCTGTCCAGGTGTGCTGGTCAGATGTTGGTGGCATGGCAGAGGTAAAGCTGAAACTGAAACAGGCCGTGGAGTGGCCCCTGAGGCACCCCGAGGCCTTTACCCGCATGGGGATCCAACCACCAAAAGGAGTCCTGCTGTATGGGCCGCCAGGCTGCTCCAAAACCATGATAGCCAAAGCCTTGGCTAATGAAAGTGGGCTCAACTTTCTGGCTATTAAAGTAAGTTTTCACCATTACATTAAAGTTAGTTTTTTTTCCTGTCACTCTGGGTTGACCAAACATTATCAAATTACTTTGCTGATTAGTCAAAATCAAAAATGGTACCAAAGCTTGCTGCTTTTCTCTTCTTTAATGGGATACATAAAAATGAAAGCATAATGTTTTACAGATGTGCCTCTGCATATCGTTTTCCTGATTGAATGTTCTGTCAAAACTGTGCAGATGAGTCAGCCATTAGTCTGAGGACTGATGATTTGTTGTGCTGTCTCTCAGTCTCTGCGTTTGCAGTTTAACATTCGTCATGCAAATTGTGTTGCATTTCCTCCCTTAATCAGGTAATAGGGATTCTATCATCTATTTTGGGGAATTTACAGCATTTTAGAATGAAATATTCTCCTTCTGTCTAAATTCAAGAGTACCAGCATATAAATTACCCTCGTCCTCTAATATAGATTTACTTTTATGATGGGAGGGTGATAAACATGCTTATTATTGGAAAATGAAGTGAGAACCTCCATCTGTGAAGACATAAACAGTTTTAAGTAGTAATTAATTATTTTCTATTTTTGTTCTACAATACAAACAAAGACGATCATTACACTACAGAGGATGTGTAACATCGACTGATTTCAAGTGTGAAAAAGCAGACAGCTGCTGCATGTTTGGGACAGGAGAACATTAATTATATAAAATCAGTGGATTTTCCTTTTGAGTTTGAAATGATTTTTATTCAGTTTCAGAGTTTAACTGCTGTGAAATAATCAGAATTTACGGCTGTAAAATATCCTTTCTGTTTCTTCTTAAACACACAAGTCTGCATATGCAAAATTTATGTAAAATTTGTTGCTGATACATCCATAACATTAAGAGTGACTATGTGAAAGTTATGAAGTCGAATAGTTTTGAAATAATCTTTGATTAAAGTTTGATTGCTCAGAACTCCATTCCTCTTTCTCCCAGACACTTTGCAGTCTGGATCAGCTTAATTTATTATAAAACATTTATAAACTTCTTAAAATTTCTGATTAAATTTAAAAATCCCAGAGATGTTGATCCGGTGGTGATGATTTCCTAAAGAGCTGAAGGTGGTACAGCTGCAGAGAGTTTCTTCTTCTGACCCTTGACCCAGTGTTTGTCCTCTCTCATTCATCACCCCGTCCTCTCTGCCAGCTCCCCCCTCGTTCAGGACATGTCGACAGATGTTGATTGATCGCCTTGTTGAATTGTTGACTGGTGAATATTTAGAAAAAGACAGGAAGTCCAGACAGAAGCTCTCAACTGGCATCATTAAGTCAGAAGCCATTTCTGCCGTGACCTCCCTCCTTTTGTCTCAGTGAAGCAGGGTGATTTTTCTCCTATTTTCTCCACAATTCAATGAAATGTGCGATAGCTTCATGTTCGTTTAGTCTGCTCTAATCAAACTCCAGAGTTTCTCATCAAACTCTTGTTTGATTAGAAAGTCTGGTTCATTTGGGGAGGTTAAAATGTGCAACCAAACTCTGATCTGGACCAAAAACCAAACTGTGGTCCGGCTAAAAACCAGCTGAAGTACATTGAATGTATGTGTGGATGCAAGCTCCAGAAGCAGGAAGCAGATTATGCTGTAGTGCAGAGTATTTTCTTGATAAATACAACCAAAGCAAATGCGAGAGTCTAGAGCTAGCAGGAGAAATGACTCGTGGTCTTTTACCAACAACAAAAGAGAAGTCGTACAAGCACTAGAATGTGATGCTACTTAATTTTTGTTTACATTTCGTAAAGAAGGAAGTTGAGCTTTTTTGTGTTGTTTCCTTCAGTGGCTCATGATTCAGCACCTCCACAGGTGAGGAGGGTTAGAGGTGTTTCAAATGGTTTGGTTGAGTTGACAGTGCAGTGTGAAAGTGAACCGCAGCAGCTGGAAATGTACCAATGTGGCAACTTCGGTCCCTAGTAGAACCAAGTCTGCTGGACTATTGTGTGAAAACACTCTTAGTCTTCTCTTTTAATATCCACAGACAGAAATATTTGACTGGAAATAGAAACATGCACACAACATTACATATAATCTACCATATTTATATTTATGAGGTCCTGTTCCACATAATTATCAATCAAAAGCAGGCCTTTCCAGGTAAAGTTTCTGCAGTGGTTCACAAAACTGTACATGTTTGCATTTCTGATGGGGGGATGTAGATAAAATCTTAACGGTGGCTGTGGAGACTTGGTGACCAAAAATGGCCGTTCCTAGCAGAAGCTCTCTCCTGCAGTGCTGCTTCAGCCTTTGTTTGTCTCAGTTCAAGTTGTTTTAAAGTCCTCACCTGCTACTCTGACTGTACCTATGGGCATGTTTAGGTCCATAGTTACTTTTTTTGCATCCACTTCCCAATTTCTGAAGATTTAACACACATCTCTCTTGAAAATCATGTTTTCTTGTCTTTCCCATTTTGAAAGGTGGCTCAGATCATCTGGTATCTGGTTATGAGCTGAAATCCACAAATACTTGTGACCTCCTCTAAAGTTGCTTTTAACTGCCTATTTCACAGTTCAAACATAAAAATGACTTAATTGCACTTCTGGGTGAACAGCCAATCAGTGCCAAGGATTGGAAAATGAACGATGCTCCTGGATTGGTTGTTTTGCAAAAGCTGGCCAATAGGGTGACAGGTAGCATATTTATTTAACTGAAATGATCTATTTTCAGCTTAACAAGCTGCATTTTAGATGTAATCTAAAATATTCAAGAATAAAAGAAAAATCAGAGAATAAGCAAATTTTCCCAAATTAATTTGTGGTCACATTCCACAGAAAAATTCAACTTAAAAACAAATCCTGAAATTTTTTGGTTAGGTTGATGTCATAGCTATTGTTGGTCACCTATGAAAAATCTATTAGTTTAATAAAATCTCTAGTTGAGGTGCCGCTAAGCGCGGAAGGTCCTGTGCTACTTAAACAAAGATTTGTGCTGTGAGGTTCTGCAGCCAGTTTAAAGTTATCGGCAAGAGAATCTGCTCTTTGAAACGGGATAAAAAACATCCTGCCCCTGCTGCTGAAAGCCGCTCTCAACCATCTGCAATAACAGTATCAGGTTTTTCCAGTGCTGCGGTTGCTTTGACACAGATACGTTATCCCGATTTAAATGTGGATACTTTGAGGGCTCAGCCTGTTTCCTCTGTGTAAAAAAGCCCTATTATCATCTTGTCAATTTCAGTTTCCTCCCTTCAGCCACTCAAACACACTCACGGTCACGCCTGCATACCTGCTCGCCAACACACTTGCACGCACACGCACACACACACCTCGTATCTCGCCTGGTGTTTTTTAAAAGTCACCACATCCAAGCGTCAGCTCTACCAAGAAACGAGCAGCTTGGGAATAATGAGTCAACCTACACACTTACTGCAGGAGACAAAAGGGCTGGAAGTTAAGTGTCGTCTCGTCCATCAGCTAAGAGGCGATGAAAGAGTAGATTGCAGTGGAGGAAGTTCCTCTAACGACTGAGTGGATGTTTGTCTCTCAGAGAGACAAACTTCCAAGAGTTTAAAAGTTTAAAATATATAAAAAGAAGAAGTTGCAGAGAAGAAATTGTTAAGCTATGTTTGCAATCAGTTGTGAAACCCCCACACATTTAAACAATTGTTGCAGAAATTTTATGAGTTAATTAAATTCATTTTATTTATAAAATGGGTTTGGTAGCTGGCAAAAAGCAGATGATAAGCACATTGTACCTCGGGTTCTGAAGAATTTTCTAGGACAATTAAACACTTTGGTCTCATAAGCTGCAGGAGCATTTTCAAGGAACCAGATTCAGTTTCCAGAGCCCTCTCCTTTCTGATGTAGGACCTTCAGGACTCAATGCTTTTAATGCTTTCAACACTAGCTGCTGTTTTTAGGATCTACATCCTGTAGTGGTTCTATACAAAGGAGGTATGTCCCTCCACTGGAAACCAGAAATGACACATTTGGATTGGCTTGGGTCATCCTGTACAATGTTAACAGCAGACATAGCATTGATTTCCGGGGAAATGTTTGTTCTGCTTCCCCCTCATTTTATTGTCCTCTGTTCTTTTTTAACAAAATTTTGAAAAAAAAGCTTTCATCATTGGACTTGAAAACAGCCTTGACAAATATGGCTGCAGGTTATATTTATGAAGCTGTTGTGAGCACAAACCTTCTATTTCATGCCTTAGATCTTCCCGAATATCCGATTTTATTTGATGTGCCTGAATGCATTCATAACAGGAGAAGTTGCACCATGGTGCGAGCAGATGTGCTACTTTAATGCTCACAGAGTGGAAAATGTGCATCTTTGCCAAGTGAGCCACATGTGTTACATACAAACATGAAACGGTACACAGCGTACAGTGAGCAGCGAAAAAATTTCACACAAAGAGACAAAACACGTCCTGCTGTGCCGCACACTTGATGATCACCGTCTCCCTGTTTGATCTGCTGCGTTCAAGAAGCAGATGCTTCAGTTGTCACTCAGAATTTTACTTCTGGATTTTGGCCATTTAAAAAAGACATGATTGTCTTTTGTCAAAGGTCCTAATGTAGAAGAATTTTAGATTATTTAAATTCATAATAACACAACCATACCCGTTAAGTTGTAGCTGTTATAAAATGAGTAACTCTGTTCTACATAAATTATTTTTTCAGGGTCCTGAATTACTGAGCAAGTATGTTGGGGAGTCTGAAAGAGCAGTTCGAGAGGTAAGTTCTTTAAGCCTTCCTTACAGTGCCCTGCAAAAGTCTTCACACCCTTTTATTATGTTCCAAACAAAGACTTCAATTTATTTTTGGGGGATTTTATGTTCATTTCAGTTCAAATCAGGTTTGGATATTTATGTAGCTCCATTTCACAACAAATGTCATCTCAAGGAACTTTGCAAAATGATAAAGAATTATTTCAATATTTCAATGAGGTCACATAGTCAAACAGTAAATTAAACTCAGTTTATTATTCAAACAATCAATCAATCAATCAAATTTTATTTGTATAACACATTTCAGCAGCAAGGCATTTCAAAGTGCTTTACATCATACAAACATTCAAATTAGTTTAAAACATTTGCTTTCTAAGGAAACCCAGCAGATCCCTTTAAATCATTGACTTGCAGCTTTCACTCCTGGACGAACGCATAGCAACAATCATTTAGGTTGTGTCATTGATGTATGCATGCAGCGACAGTGGAAAGGGAAAAGTACCTTTTAACAAGAAGAAACCTCCACCAGAACCAGAGCTTGACTTAATACAAATGTGTCTGGGAGCAGACACACAGACACATACAAAAGAAGCAGAAGAAATGATCCAGAAAGGCATCACAGCCAAACTGAATACCAGACCAGCTGTAGCTTCTATAAAGAGAGAAATAACAGAGAAAACATAAAGTTAACAGTTGAAATAACAGCAGATAATGTGAATTTGGGGAGTAGCAGAAGACAAAAGTGAGAAAAAGTGGTCAGTTTGTCCTCCAGCAGCCTAAGATTATAAGCAGCATAACTACAGAGATAGCTCAGTATAACTTAACTCCTTAGAATGAGGCCTGAAAGAGACAGAACTGCTGCGATATGTTGATGCTTTGTGCATCAAGAAACTTTTTTCTGCAGATTTTCTTTGCAAAATATCTCCATCGCAGGCAGAAGTAACTGGCAGAAGTTACCAGGAAGTAAGGGATCAATGTATAAGTAAAGTATCACAGGGTGATTTACAGATTGATTTCATATAAAAACTGGTAAAAAGCTTTGTTTTAGTAAATTATTACATGTTTAGTTTACAGTTAAAATGAAAAACTTTTTTAACTCGAGGATTTGTGTTCATTTGGCAGAAAGTTTTAAAACCATTTGATAAGGAGGTCATGTCTTAAAAAGTTCCTCTTCAATTTCAGATGATGGGTTGAGTTTAGCTCTTTGAGATGTTAAATCTTGGGATATCGTTTTTGATCCATAACCTGTTATAACCCATCCAGAATGTTCTTCTTGACCCATCTGCTGGGTTCCTTGGTCTTCCTGGTTCTTCACTGATGCTCTTTAAAGAACCTCTGAAGCCAGAAACAGATGATCTGGATTTATGAGGATAAATTTTACACAGGCAAAAGTTTTCACTGGATTTATTTATTCTTTTTTTTTTTTTACATATTTTCAGATTTTTATTTTAAATAATAAATAATTTTTTTATTTATGCATTGTGTCCATCATATTAAAGGCTAATAAAATTAGATTTTAACCTGACTACATGCAGAACAGTTTACCGGGTCTGAATACTTTTTTTAGCGGTGTGTTTGGCTATTATTATACACCAAAATCCTTCCTGATCATTGTCTTCCTGACGGGTTCAGTTCTGACGTCCTAAAGGACGACCTGCGGTGTGATTTCTGGGGTTAATGACTGCTGTATTTCCTCTTCATGTTTGTGTCTCGGATGATTCATCTGTCCCGTTAAACATTTGTCCTGTTTCTGCCTCTTCCGTTGTTGCTGACGTTGCTCGCAGGTGTTTCGGAAGGCAAGGGCCGTCGCTCCCTCCATCGTCTTCTTTGATGAGATCGATGCTCTGGCCAGTGAAAGAGGAAGGTACAGTTTGTCCTTTTCTGTATTCCTTTAAAAAGAATAATCTCAAACAGCTTCTTCCCATTTGTGTGACAAATTCATAATCATGTCAGCGGTCAATGTTAATTATGCGACTACCGCCTCTCTCCTCTGACATCTCACTGTGATTCATGCATGATAGAAGGAACAAACATCCGAAACAGTCTGCATGAATGCACCGGTTCCCATGCAGTGTTTGCAGAGTTGTGTGGCTTTTCACCAGCAGAGAACACAGAACAGAGTGTTGTCTGGAGGAGTTTCAGTGGGATGGCACAGGGAACATCTGTGGCTTGAAGGAAAGAGACTGGGGGTTGGGGGGTAAAGGACATGGACCGGAGGCACACAAACATTTCATTGTGCTCTTTCACAGCAGATGGGGAAGGCCAAATATGCAGCGTGCTTCCTGCTAAACCAGGGAAAGATGACATTTGCAGGATGGAGCTAAGAAAAGGGCAGCAGGCCTTATAACCAGTTAGTTCACCACACATTTTTCGTCATTAGTTACAGGTTGCACTTTAATTTAACTTTGCCTACAGGTTTCAGCTGAAATCAATCAGTCGAGTTTTTTGTAAAGCACATTTCAGCAACAAATCAGCTGAAAGTGCTTTACGTAATAACACTAAATAAATAAATTAAAATTCAATTGAGAATTGAGGAACCAGTAATAAACATTACATTTTGTCGAGTGCCATAATCAAAATCAATATACATCATATATGTTGACCAATGTTGCATTTATTAAGGTTCAAAAGCAGCTCTAAACAGGTGAATTTTTAGCCTTAATTTAAAGGAACAAAAGGTTTCAGCTGTTTTGCAGGTTTTTTTGAAGTTTATTCCAGATTTGTGGTGCACAGAAACTGTGCTGCTCCATGTTTGGTTCTAGTTCTGGGGATGGAGACAGGAACAGATAGGGACCAGAAGACCCACGGGTTCTGGAAGTTTGATGCAACAACAATAACAGGTCTTTATTGTGTTAAACATTCCTGTAAATTTCCTGATCATCATTATTGTAATTCAATTTGCTCAAACTATTCATGCTTTTCTCATAATTTACAATTGAATTCAGTAACTCTTTAAGAGAAGCACATTATCTATATTAATTCCACACAGGTTTATGTTTTCAAGTCTTTATTTATGCTAACCATGATGATTTTCTGCAAGCTTGCAAGCATTCAAATATCTTGCTGTGTCTGGATGTTTGATTTCTAAAGTGAAAAAAAAATCCCTTTGGAGTTGGAAGAGATTTAAAGAGGAGTGGCAAAAGCAATTGAGGTGGATTAGCAGTGCTTGCCAACAACTGCTGGGTTCATCCCGGGCCTGTTACTGTGAAATATCACTTCTGCTGCATGAAAATTAAGCTGATTGTTATGAGAGTTTCCTTAGTTAGAGGCCTCTTCAGATTCATGGCAACACTGACTGCTACCAGAGATCCTTCCTGCACCATCACCCTTTACAGCAGCAATTTGAAGATACTCTGATGACATGAGTAAAGACATTTATTTTCCCTTTGGGATAAATAAAATATATTTTAGAAATTAATTAAATCATGTCTAAATCTTTCATTGAATCATTTTGCTGCACTTGCACTGTTTGTGTATTTTGTCTTCTTGGCATAATTCCAGTCTGCACTAAATAATAATTTGTCCTTATCAGTTATTTCTTTGCCAGTAGAGCTGGCAGTTTTCCTCAATCCAGCTTTTTTTTCTACTTTGAGCTTTCTTCTCCGCTTTTATGACTATAAATTTTTCATATGTGCTTAGCGAGTGCCAGCTACTTCTTCTGTTTGCCAGCTCACATCAGTTGAAGCAGGACTGGACCTGTGCCTCAAGGCCACTCACCATTTAGAGAAATGCACTTCTTGCAGATCTGTAAATATTATTTATTGGACTTAACTTCGTCCTGTCTTTAATCAATGAAGTGGCTCACAGACTTCCAGTGCGGATTCAGATCTGTTGATACAACCAGACAGCATGTGCTCCTGTGTGTGTGTGTGGGTGTGTGGGGGTGGGGGTGTACGGGTGTGCGTTGGTAAATGTGATTTAGCAGGACATTTCGTCAGAATACACACAACACTAGAAGGACATTTTGAATTAGCAGGACAGGAGCCGTGTCCTGCTAATTTTGACAAAAATCTAAAAACGTAGAAAGGTTTCTATTGGTCCATTAAGCCCAAAAGTGCAAAAAAAACGAGATGTCCGTTTAATACACATAAACCTGATTTTGTGTATAATCTGTGTATCACCACAGTGCCCCCTATGGCGGGTTTGTGTAATAGCAGGACCTTATGAATATTCACACAGGCTCTTATTCTGATTGGTTGTCTGCCAGAAGGTCCTGCTAATTACTACAGTGTCTTTCTAATTCATGTGTTGCTGATTACACAGGGGGTGAGTTGGAAATATGATTACTCTGTGCTATAAGACTGAATATTTTATAAAAGTTAGTTGGATGCCTAAACCCAACCTTTTGTCCAACCAGAAATTAATATATATTTTGATCAAATATTGTTTATTTAAAACATTATGAATAATAAATGTGTGGAATAAGTGCGTGGATTAAAAGAAATATAAACCATAAGAGAGCCATTTTTTCACCAAACTCTGTTTGCGCTCCACTGCTAACATTTCGTTGATTCTGGTCTGCTCTGCATCCCCAGAACCAGAACCAAGCATTTTAAAGCAGAATTTAGCTTCAATGCTCCCCAAATCTTTAATAAACTTCCAGAAAACTGCAAAACAGCTGAAACACTGAATTTCTTTAAATCAAAGC
>CAEFZY010021375.1:0-20194 GCA_903066815.1 Brachyrhaphis roseni | reverse complement strand
TCTGTGTTGCCCTGCGACAGACTGGCGACCTGTCCAGGGTGAACCCCGCCTCTCGCCCGGAACGCAGCTGGAGATAAACACCAGCACCTCCCGACCCCATTAGGGACAAGGGTGAACAGAAAATGGATGGATGGATGGATTCAGTTATTCTCATTTTGTACACAGCTTATCTTCTGATAATGTTGTCGATTTTACGAAAATAAAGGTTTTCTCTTTGTGTTAACTCAAACATAGTAACTATGCATAAAGTAAATTTTTGGCTTTTGTTTTTTATAGACAGAAATACAATATGAATCTATTTGTGTGATTTTATTGCCATACAACTTTAACAAACAATTATTGAAATGCATAACACCTTTGGACAGAGAGCTATCAGCTGAAATCAACATTTTAATAAATGATAAATAAATATTGTAGGCACAGAATAAATGTACAAAATAACCTGTCCAGTCTTACTGGGCATCAGAGAAACGTGGGCAGACTGTTACTCCTCTCAGGTTTTAATCAAAGCTCAACACCGTTCTTGTTTTCAACAGCCATTTATTGTGGACATGTCTTTCTAAAGTCCCCCAAAATACTGTCAGAACCAAAAAGGTAACACAAACCTGAATTAGTTCACAAAATTAGAGTATTTACATAAAAAGATACAAATAAAACAAAACCGTACCTCATTAGCTGCTGTGACTCCAGAGGAATAAAGTGTAAACTTCTTACAATCAGCTTCTTCAGCTAGAATGCCCCAATGTGGCTCAAAGTGCGCCAGCCAATCTTTTCCCTGGGCAACACACGGTCCGTGGAACGAAACACAAGTTCCCACCGACATTCGAATGCACTCAACCAAAACCAGTGAGCAGCAACACAAACTTGCTAAAAACTTTTACACATTTAGAACTTAATGTTTTATATTAAATCAAATGTAACTACTGCCACCTTAAACCAAAAAACAACAACAATAAAAACACTAAACCAAACGCAGTAGCCTTGACGGCAGCTACACAGACTGAAAAGGAGATGTTAGGAGGTATGGTGATTTACTGTGTCAGACTCTTTAAAATATTACATAAAAAAATACTATGTTTTGAAACAAATCCTGATATAAATTGTTACATAAATACTACATCACAGGAACCAACATTGGTTATGCTAAAAGGTGAAGTTTTTGGGACATGTGAGTCGGTGGACGCTTGTCCTGGTGAGAAAGCTGCCACATGTGAAGCAGAGTCAGGCTTCATCAGTCAACGCCGCGGCTCCTGAACGCTACTGAGAGGTAGTTCTCCAAGGTAAATTAAACTCACACTGACTCCCATTTCCTGTCCAGCCCTGCTCGAGATTTCATCTGTATACCTAATGTCAACATTTTTTCTTTTTTCTTATTTCTCTTACTTGTTTAGTTTTAATATATTTGAAACAGTCGAGCCCTTAGGAAATAACTGCGGATAGTTGGTCATAAATGTTGCTTTTGTGAGCAAAGTTCAACAAGTACACCAGTTTAAACTTGGAACTGGCCAGTAAGGGGTATCTAATAAGAAATTCTGATGATTGTTATAGAACGTAGAGTATTGTTGTAACAATAAATGGAAAAACAAACTATTTTAGCCTTGGTTGCGTGACTTTTTAATGAACACATTTCTGGACTCACGCACATTGTAATTCTGGTGATGCAAAAATATTTGCTTATTAGTCTTAATCAATTATCTAAAATAAAATGCATTAATTTTTTATATAAATGCACAAAGATTACAAGTAAAAACAGGTGAGGGATATTTAGTTCTGGTATCAAGACAGATTGTTAAAAGGATAGTAAAAGTCTTCCTCAGGCAAAATAACATTTTATGCATGTAATGATTCCAACAAATGTAAATGGGCAATCTGTAGGAAGTCTCACTTTTGCCAGAGACTTGATTAACAGATGACACACAAGGAAAAGCCCACCGAAAAGGAAAAGAAAGTAAAACACTCAACTCAACCACTGTGGAATGAAGTTTGGCAATGTCACAATCTCCACCAAGCTACTGTACATGGCAACACTCATAAAGTAAAGATATATTAACAACAGAAACCAGGAGCTGACCAAAAGAAGAAAAAGGATAAAACCTGATTAAAATGACCATAAACTGGGATCCGTTTATTGTCACTGAGTGCCTGAATAAACGTGAGGAACAACTAAACTTTGATACAAGTGGATAAGTTATCATATGTGACCTAATCATTAATATTTAGTGTTGATGTTTTTGTGTTTGTGTACATCACTGAGTGGTAATTAATCTACTGCCCAGTTTATCCTAATTAAGGCATTTTAACACCTGATGGGTTTATTTAAAACCAACTCTGGTTCATCGACCCCTGTATGTTTATGTGAACATGATCGTAGCCTTCGCACCAGCGTCCGGTCTAAAAGTGATTCTTTTATGGTTTGAATGTGATCTGACCTCAATCTGACACAGCTACAAAGAAATGCTGCTAGCTTAAATAAACACCTTCTCCTTGCCAGGTTTGTGTTGCATTGTGGGATGCAGTCAAGTTGGTAAACCATAAAAAACAGTGGCGATGAATACTTAAGTCATAAACTCCTCTGAAGACAAAAATCATACATATTAACTCAGATCACTCAGCTTGAAGTAGTACCAAGAAGAAAACTAACAATTTAACTCTTTGTTTTTATTTAGCTCAGAGCAAAACGTCTGCTTCCTGGATTTACACTTGGTTCTCCTGCCCCGGATACATCTGACCAATAAAACAGACTGTATTGACAAATTTTGGTTTGCCTAAAGTTTTCTCTTTGTGAAAAAAACCAAACCACCAGAGCAAACAAACTCAAAGTAAACAAACTACAGGTGTGAAAATGCCCTAAAGAGTATATCAACTGTTCTTAGCTCCATGTTCCTCTGTTTTTCTTCCCTCTGAATAGGGCAGAGGATGGGATTATTATTTAAATTAAAGAAACAGCAATAGTTTGCAGTAATTAATCGCACCAGATGTCAAATATAAACACAATCATTCCTGAGATCAGGAGCAAATTGACATCAGTTTACATTACCCACTAGTAAGCTTTGCAGTAAAATGTCACACAGAGCTACCATTAACACTAATGTAGAGTACACACATGATTTATTAAAAATCTGCAGCCTGATCTAATTTGCAAAGTTAGAAAAGAAAGTGCTTATAAAGATTATTATTTATTAAGTCAGCTCCACACAGAGGAAAGCTTAAAAGTCAAAAGTGAAATGAAACTCTTTCAGAGTTCAGTGTCAATAAATGGCACTAATGTTTAAACTAATGTTTTACTAAAGTATTTGCATGGCACAGTACTGGCATTATTTTATAGCATAATTTATACATAATTCTCGTCTTTGTGGAAACACTGGTATGCAAGTTCTTCAGACGTTTTTGTTGTTTTCATGTCTGTCCTTTATGTCTTTGTGGACCTTGAATCTGTTGACTAAAATCCATCATTGCAAGTTTCTGAGTTAAAATAGCTAAAGCTAACTCTCATAATGATGACACATTTTTATTGTCTTTTGACTAAATGCACTTGAAACCAAATATTTATAAAATTAATCACACATTTTCTTTATGAAATTAGTTTTTGCTTCCTTAGTACCAAATAATGAGAAAGAAAGAAATTAAATGGCTTCTCAAAAATGAAAAGGCTTCACATCCCAAGAACACTATCTCAACTCTTAAGGTGGCAGCATCATGCTGTGGGTTGTTTAACTACGTGAGGGACTATCTGATGTCCAAAACATTACGCATAGAACACTATGTGGAAACAAAACAGCAACTTCTCAGACACTATCCAAACCTAAAGATTTAGGACAAATAGGCCTTGCAAATGGACAAATTGTTAGGATGTTTTATTTTGAGGTTTCCTGGGTTTACGTTTTTGATTGCTGTCTGTGTTTGAGCTCAGTTATGGTTTTCTCTTTCATTGTTTTGATAAGGTCATCCTCTGTTTTTATCCATCTTCTGATCAGTTTATTTTTAGCTAATTAAGTTTATTCTTTGTGTTTTAGTGTTTATTCATTTTAGATTCCCCTGTGCCATCTCTCTTCCTCTTTCCCAGCCTACCTCCTGCTCTCCCTTCACAGCTCCACCCTGTTTGTAATAAGTCCCGGTGCATCGTTTCAGTAATCAAGCTCTCGGTATTTAACCTGTTTTCTTCCACTCACTTCTTGCTGATTCCTTCCATTTCCTTCGTGTCACCTGTCTCTGTTGTTCCTTTGCTACCTGTGCATTCCTTCTGATTATTTCTTTAATTAAATCTTGATTTTGTCATTTACCACTTGGCTTTCACTTGCCTTTTGGTCCCGTTTCATCCACACACCATGACACCAAGTTTCAAAATACAGCACCAGATTAGTTATGATGAGGCTTGAAGAAAATAAAGAAATAGAAAAGCTCATTCTATCATCAAATTAAATAATTTGCTATATGTGACCTTGGTCTGAATTCAACACAATAGGCCTGTCTTCAAAGGTACCAAATCGACTTAAACACTTAATAAATCTCAAAACAGCAATTATCTTTTTAAACCAAGTGGACAAACCTGAGCTATCCCATCAAAGTGTGTAAGATTTTCTGGTGATTTTGAATTATTTCAGTCTTTAACCTTGTCATTTCAGCTAATGTTCTGCGCATGCAACATCTCACTGTGAGGTGAAACCTTTGTGACATTCTGTCAAGTGCTAAGCTATATCAAAGGGGTAATAATGGGGATTTGTCTATGTGGAGTTCACAGCACAAAAACTGAAGTGATGGATCAGAACAAAGGGAACAGCCATCCTTTCCTTCTCACGGCTGCAGATAGAGATGTGAGCAGCTTCCTACTGACCTCGAGTGTTTTGAATCGGATGACGTGAAGTGGCAGCAGATTATCCTCTCCTGTCTTTCAATTTAACACTTAGATATACAGAACCTGCATGCAGGCCGCACACACTGCATATGCTGCATTGGGCATAGATTGACACCACATGGCTGCACCTGATGAAACCGTTTGTAATCCATTGCTAGCTGCACACTGGTGACGCTAGAAGGAACGTGACAGAACAGAAGCATAAATACGTAAACCGATACTAGTTAATTACACAGCAATTTTGCAGCTGGGATTTGAGGTTAATGTGAAGAAGAGCTGCTGCAGATTTAATTTAAGGAGACATCCAGAATCTATTCAGTGTTTCTGTAGCTGTTGGAGTTTGTAGAAACGCAATTAGATCCCACTCACAAAATTAGGATAATTTATTTCCATAGTCTTGCATCTTGGTAATACACCTGATAGTTTTCTCTTGGTCAATTTGAGTGTGACTTTTCAAAGTAACCATAGAGGTCAGGTCTTAAAACATACATTTCCTGTCACAAACACTGTTCAAATTTGACTTGATTTGTTGCAACTGTGATCCTTTCATTTTGGCACAATACACTTCCAGTTCTGTTTTGTGTTTGCTTCCCCCCCCCTTTCAATAATTTTTTTAATTAATTTTCTTTTTTTTTTTACTGCTTGTTTAAAGGCAAATTTAAACTCCTGATCTTAACATCTTTCACGTTCAAATGAAATGACGGATGAACCACATTCTCAGGTACAAGCACTGATCAGGCATTTTGGTATCTTTTGTCACATACGCAAGTTACTTCTATGTGAGTTTCAGCTGTTTTAGATGTGTGTTTTAAGGAAAGCTTGTTTTGAAGTTGACTAAACATCCATCAAAATAGTGTTTATTTTTTTATTTTTATTTTGCCTGAACATGATTAGAGCCAGTAGTAGTTTTCTTGTGTGAGCTTCAATAAAAATACCACAGTTTCAAAGCATTTCAGTATTAACACAAATACTTTAACCAAACTTGTGTCACAAGATCCAGTTTGTTTTACTTAAACCAAGTTTTCCACAAGCTCATAGATTGCAAAGTGTTTAAAACATGGTAAAACTAATCAAAGTTGTGAGGTTATTACCAAGCAGGCAATTTTGTCTTTGTTTTAAGTGAGGGAAAAGTAACAGGTGTGATGCTGTGCTTCTCTATGACTCGGGTTATCCAAACATTTTTTTTGTGGTCTAATCAAAAAAGGACTTTAAACAGCAGAAACAGTCTGATGAAAAATGTTTAAACCACAACTTTTTTTAAAACCCTCTCTCACAATCTATTGAAATTTGATTAATTTGAATATATTGGTCTATTATAAGTTTAATTTTTTCTGTGTTCTAGATCACCAATGTTACTTCTACTTTAATTTCATAAGAATACTTACAACGTATTGTGATAGTGAGGCTATAGTAACAAAAACATCTCCATTTTTCAAGACATAAAAAAGTGAACCATTTATTTCTCGTTATGGACGCAAAAGAACTGGTTTAACAGCAGCTCTTTGTGATCATGTTGGAGCATTTCCATCTCTTCTCCCTAGAGAAAGGGAAGACATGCAGCAAATAGTCCTGAAACTAGGAATCAAACCCAGGACCAACGCTTTGAAAACTATAGTCTATGCACATGACTGAACCTGCTGAGCCACCCAGCACTCCAACACTTAAAGCAAGTTAAATGTTTTTAGAAGGCAAAGATATGGTAAGATGGTCTAGTCATTAAGAAATAATAGCTAAGGCGCTTTATTGCCAAAAGCAGCAGAATGTGACCAGAAGGAAGTAACACTGTTAATGTAACATTCAGCAATATTATTGAATACCGCATGGTCTGAAAACCACAATATTTTGACTAGTCAATTATGGCATGAAGTGCTCTGCACAAATCAGAACAGTCTGTGATTTGTAAAATCATCAGATTTGTAAAAATAAAAAGATTGTTGGTTTTAAAATCTCATTTTACGGTATTATCGTCTCATTAACTGATGGTGTCGTCAAACCCCTAATCTGTGTTGTGTTTAATTGTCTTTGCAACAGCATGCCTCATTTAGAAGTTGTAGATAACTTAGGACAAGTGTGAAGCGACAACCCTTTCTTTTTTTGTCCTCCTGCTTAATTAGTCCCTTTCCTCCTTGCGATTCCCCACAGAGTATTATAAACATGCCTATAGACACGCACAGGCATGATAACACACACTTTACTGTGACCAGAAAGAGGTCAGACTCGTAATCTTGTATGCACATCTTGTCACGCACAAAATATCTTGTCTGACTATCAGAAGTAGTTTCCTGCACTGCTGCACTGCCAACAGATGGCCATTACCATACTTAAGCAGCGTGCCGATGAAGTCAGGGACCTCTCTCTTTTCAACACTGCAGTATGATATATGTGCTTTCCCCTATGCTTATCATCAAACACTTCTCCTTTATATGAGTAAAATTAGATTTTTAAGACGTTCCAATGCTTATGAACGGACCTAACATTCAAGTGAGTTTGAGTGTTTTGCTTAAGCCACACCTTTGTTGCTTTAAACTCTTTTTCAGTGCTTGCAAAAGTTTCATAAAGTGACAATTAAGCTCGCCGATGACCAAGGAGATTTTGCAGTGTGAACTCTGACATAGGAGAAAGAAAAGCAAACTGGGAAATAAAAGACAGAAGAACCAAAGAGGCATTCATCTTCATTCCTGTTTTCTGTGTAAGCTAAAGAGATAATGCAGGTAATGCGAATAGAAAATGCTGTATTAACTGCTTGTGAAGCTAAAGAAGATGTACAGCAATGATTCTAAACATGTCTCCTAACATAAATCCTCCAAAGGAGCCACCGGCAGGAAAAAAAAAAAAAAAATCATGGGTGAATGTCCAGGCCACAGATGGCGCCATACACACAATGCACATCATTGTACATGTAAATGGCCTAAAGGAAACGCAACATGAGCTCCATATGTGTGCCTCTAAAATGTATCCCGAAACCTCTGAACCATAAAACTCGATGAAACTGTGTATTTAACACCATTAAAAGAAATGAGTTTCCATCTTCGGGAGTCTCGTTACAACATCTGAGTATGTATCTGGTTCCAAACCAGAACCAGATACATACTCAAAATAGGGATTTTTCAAGAATTAAAAAAATAAATAAATAAATAAAAAGTGCTACTGCAAAAAATATTGTTTTATGCTTTTAACATATTTACCACACATACAAATAATTGTGGAGGGTATTGTATATTCATGATGTCTCAAACTTACTGAATTTGAGGTAAAAAATCCGCTCACACCAGTGCCAGAAATTCAGACATTTCATTTTTATTTCCTACCTTTATTTAAAAGTCTGCTGCAGCTGAAACTGTGGAGTGGAATGTCAAACTTGTTCTTCGCTCTGTGATGTTTTTTTTTTGTTGGTGTGATTTGCGTTCCACTTGGTAAACTTAGATTGTAGCATCAGATACATTCGGCTTATGTATTTTGCTTTATTTGCTTGTAGCCATTTCCTGAAAACAAAGTGAGACAATTGATCTTCAGCAGTCAGTTAAATGATCTCCTTACTCACCCATGCTGCATTCAGGAATCAAATCCCTGGTATAATTGTGCTGACAATACTCAGGGCTGGCCCAAGGCATAAGCAAAATAAGCAGCCGCTTAGGGCCCGAAGGCTACTAAGGGGCCCCCTCAATGGAGCTGATTTTTTTTATTTTTAGTAATAATTTCTATGTCATTATAATATCAAAAACACACAATTTCACTATGAAGTAATTTGTTTTTATTAATAAAAAGAAAAAATAAATTGCTCTTGAGGAACCCTGGTGGCCACGGTAGGTACTGCACGCTTCACCGGTAACATGAGCTGCATTGCAATGTGCAGAGCATCCAAACGTCCAAAGCTCTGGTCAGAAGTTAAGTAAACAAAACAATGTCTTAAAAAAAGACTTATCCTTCAGGGAGGGAGAAAAGAAAGAGTAAGAAAAGTAAAAAGCCAAGTTAAAGGTTTGTTTTAATGTGCCTTGGTAATGTAATGTAAAAGATTTGTAAAGCTGCCAATAGAAAATTAGCTTGAACGCTCCAGTTCAACAGCCAAACATTTATGCTAGGGTCTTTGTGTGAAACTGAGTTTAAGCTTTAAATGAGTTGATTCTCCTGCTTGACTCTATATATTTCTGAGGTATTTTTGGCTTCCAAACGCCGTGTTTGATAAAGTTTGATAATAATTAAAACTTCTCAATGTTTGACAATGTCTAGCAAAATGTTTTTACGTCAGGCTACATGGCTGCTACATCGATGAGCTGCTCTATGCTGTAGTTGGGGATATGTTGTTTGCTGCTGAGCATCATCATTTTGTTGCTAAAACTCACAATTTGTGACTCTGAATCAGTCCAGTACCAAATCCACATTCTCAGGGGAAAAAGACTCACCTGGTATAAATTTAATTTTTAGGTATTGGAGTAACGCTTAAGAGAAATTTATTTAATCAAAGAATGTCGGCTGCACCGATTGCAGTTTTCTGGCCGATCCCTGGTTACCGATCTTTAAAAAGCCTGACCTGCTGATTTTGTCCGATATGAATATTTTGTCTGAAATGTCGCTAAATATAACAAAAAAGTCGGTGAGTTGGCAACAGTGGGGTGAATATTGTTAACTGTAAACGCGCAGACCTGACCTGGTGGGCCGGTGTGTCAGTCAAACTTCCCACTGCAGAACAGAAGAGGACAGAGGCTGATTTTTAAACATTTGCTGACGAAGATAAGATGGGCTTCACATGTAAGTATCAGCAGATCACGATCCCCCAAAATTAAGGAAATCGGCATCAGAAATCAACTGGTCGATAAATCAGTTGACCAATAAATGTATCCTATTATACATGTACATAATGTAAACAGCACTGCCAGAGATGCAATAAGTTTATAGCAGGTGTGTGAATGATCTAATGATCGGACTGCTGATTGAGGCCAGTCCACATTGTTAGCAGAACTAGAGGGCCTCCAAAACCAAATTCGGCTTAGGGCCCCATGGAGGCTTGAGCCGGCCCTGACGATACTTTCCCTTGTGTGTATTGTTCTTCCTAACTAAATTTAAAATAAAAGAAAAACTTTAAATGTCATAACAGAAATGTGACAGTATTTACTTCCTTACAGAATGTTTTCTTAGCACACTTAAACACATTTTTATATTAAATAAATAACACATATACAAAAAGCAAATAGTGAATTACAAAAAAAATCAAAACCAACACGGTTCTATGATAAAACAATTCCTTCTTTTTTAGATCATAAATTAGCTGTGATAACATGTTTTTTGTTGAGTTTCTCTAGATCCTCCCAGGCCATATTACTTAAAAATGTCTAATAAAAGTGTCATGCAGAGATTTTTCAAAAAAACCTACAGAGTTCTGAATGAAACCAGAGCTTTCACTTGACAGACATTTCATAAACAGCTAATCATAACAGTTTCATAATCATGAACATATTATTTCAGCTCAGTCTGACCTTTTGAAAATTCTTGGTCACAGAGCGACTTGTGTGCATGAATGCATGTAAAAAAAAAAGTTTTCTGGGTGTCTGTAATACAATAATTTCTCATCACTGTATCATATGCTGTAGATTAGCTTCATTGCTCATCAAAGTCAAGCAGTTTTGTGTAAATGGCATAAAAATCTATCACTGAAATAGTCTAGATTATGTTAGCATACTACTGCTGGCCTCTGTTCTCCCTCTTCCACAGCTCCCTGTCTGTGTTTCTGTGTGCCTGGCCATTAGACTTGTGAGTGGCCTCATGCTGTAAAATGCCATCCACTCTGATATGGCCGTGCTGAGGTCAGGTTGAACACGAACACAGCGCTGTGAGGCCACTCAGCGTCACAAGAGACCAGAGAGAGCCCAAGTGCTTGCTCCTCTGAGCTCTCTAGCAGATGGAATGGGACCACAGAGCATTATGGCTTTCCCAGTTTGCACATTTCACATAGTTTAAACGGTACACAGCAGCAGATTAATCAGTTTTACACCGAGTCATGTTTTTCCAAGCCTCTTACAGACCGTGAACTGATGTGGCAGCACTATCACTTGTCATGCTGGTAGGATTTCATTTCAATTAGAAAATAAAAATGCAACAACAAATTGCTGTTTAAGAGGGGAACAAAAAAAAATCAGCAAGAAAAATACACTCACAGCTGTTTAATATAATAATGCATGCATCAAGCTGTACTCCGTCAAGCATGGCAGACTAATTTGTGTAGGTTGATTGTTCATGATACAAAACATTCTCTCAAAATGTATAAAATTGCAAATAAGCAAGCTTGTGCACTTTAGGCCCATGTAAATGTCTGTGTGTGCATCTTTGGGATCGTTTGTACGACTGTTGTGTAGTGCAGGAGTCATGGAGCCAGAATTTTCAAGATAGTCTGGTGAAATTAAGCCGCCAGCACAGAGAAAGAGAAAAGAGGTCAACAATGAGCACCACAGTGGTACCTCGCAGTCAGTGTGTAAGAGTCAACCTCCAATTATATACAAATGAAATTGAGCTTTAGTAATAGTCTACCACATCAGTGTGACAGAAGCAACCGTAATAGGAGGCAGGTCAGAAAAAAATTTAAAAAAAATCTACTCACGTCTCAAAAGCCAATAAGCCTCAAATCCCATTTCATACATTTCTAATTGTTACTGTACTCTGCTATACTTTGAAATCCAGCTGCTTAATCATAGCACCTTCCTCTCTGCTGTACCAGCAGGCTGTAATTCTTTCCTGAGAAAAATTATGCTCATGGCCCTCCCTCCACCCCCTCCCAGGGTTTTGCTATTGTTGCCTCAGCTTCTCTGAAACCCGTAGCCTTCCCCTCTAGATTATGTGAGGTTTCACGTTAAGGCCTCAGTTTTCTAAAGGGGAGGGGGGACAGCAGTATTATGTAAAATAGACTTTGAGCTTTATATCATGCTATAATGTTATTCCTTCATCCAAAACATACTTGGAGTGTTGCTTTGATTCTTTCATGCATGTTTGAGAAATTCTTGACTCTCCCGATCTAACCATTTGGGGATGCCTAAGTGTTTGCCTTCACAGAGTTCCTTTAAGTTCTTAAAGAGACAGAGGCCAATTTCAAGGTGTCAATTTACAAAGTCAGATTTCTTTAGTCATGTTTAATATATGCAGCATTTTTATAACAACTGAAGATAATATAGTTATCTGAATATGCCATAAAATGGGACAATGTGCCTGGAAAATGCATGCATTACCCCTTTAAGTCTATGACGTCTTGATGCTGTGTAACCCCTTTAAGATTGTTTTTATCTATTTTTGCATATTTAAATTCCATCTACTAATGCAACATTTGCACACTTGATTGCTTGCAGAACTCTTTATGGCATTGCCTGCAAAACCCTCTTGATAAATCAATAATTAAGCTCTATAGGATGTTATCGAGTTAGTATTCAGGCCTGTGTTTCTTAGTCTTCAGGGATGCACATGCTTACGTTCTCCTTACAAGCTCCCAACAACAGTCCTCCAGCCTACATTTTTTATTCATGTGCAACTTTTAGAAGCACTTGTTTGCAACAAAAGACAAAAACCACAACATTTCTGAAGGAAATATTTGCTGGCATGCACACCCACTTACATCAAATTTCTGTTTTCCGTCTCATCTTCATTTCCCAATTTGCTTCTTTAAAACCCCGTTAGTATTCTGCAATCGCCTGCAATACCAAACATCCCGTGTGCTTGTAGGTTTCTGCCACATGCCCCACACATATTTCACCAAATAAATTTCGTTTTAAAGCTTTCATTTAATTTGAAACAGATGTATGGAGAGCCAGGAAAAAAAACAACAATAATTAAAGTGAACAGCAAAGCAGAGAAGTGAAGAAAAACAAAAACATAATGGGCTGAAAGATACTGAGATGCCAAGTTGACTGTGAGATCATTCATGTAGATAGGCACAGGATATTGAAATACTGACATAAAAACGTGTTTTGTGGGAGACACACTCTTGATTTTCCTGCTAAACTGCTGCTAGAAACTTGAGCTGTCGCAGTCCCTTTATTTGCCTGTTGTCATGGCCACAGGGCCGTGTACGTTGACGTTCGTCTGTGTTTTTACCTTCTGATTGCAGGGTGTGACCGGCAGGTGTGTTCTTTCAACTGGAGCTCATCAAACCCAATCAGGAGAAGTGGATTCCCTGAGGGAAATCCCAGATGGTTTTACTCTCACAAGCAGTAATCAGGGCTACCAACTCTCTGCTTTTACATTTCCTCAATAATTTCTGTGCTTATATATTTCAGTTAAGTAATTCCAACTTTGTGTTTTGTGTTATTCAGTCAGGATTTCCCCACAACAATCCACCATTACTCACCTACATGTCAGTCCTTCAACGCTTGACCAGCTCATGAGACTCCTTTACTTTTAAGTGTTTTTTTTTTTGGTGATTTTCTTAATCTTTACCACTGAAGAAGCTTTTAACTGTCTCTTACGACAGACGTTGCATTTGCTTCTTCCAATAATTTAAACCAAACGTGTTATTCCTCCCGAGCAATTTCTCCTGCACTGTTGTTAAGAGATAATTAGCATAATTTACTTCACCTGTGATTAGTCATTATGATTCCACCTGCTTTCCCTTCCACACCTGATCAGGTCACTCACGGTTTATGTTTCTGTCACTTCTCATTAGCAGGACAGGAGAACCAAAGAGTCCACATGTAGTCACTGATCAGCTTGTGTAACCCAAGGATGCAGTAATCGTCTTCTGACACTGGGCGATAATTCAGCACTCTTTGCAGCAAAAGCCCTGAAATGGTTTGCTGAGAGGTGCTGGATTAACCAAAGTGGAAATTACATAGCAACAGGTTTTATTGCGACTTTAATGGCACAGCCAACGGCAGCTGGGCAAAAACAGTGACGTTCCCGTCTCCCTCTGGATGATCTCTCTTTCCTTGAATGATCCAACATATATTTAAAGTTGCAGATACTTTTGAGGGCAGTATCCTTCTTCAACATGGCCACAGAATTCAGTTACAGCCACCAACTTTTGCTTATAAAATATGTGTACAATGAGTTGTACTTTGCAGCAGTTATACATAGCACATGCAGTATTTGCAAAATATAAAATAGATACAATCGGGATTAACTGTTATGTGTCACCACTTGACTCTAAGCAATTAGTTTTGATAACACTTTCAATGTAAAATCCTGTGTTTACAGTATCAAAACCTTTTAAAAGTACACAAATAAGATTAATTCTGGATCATACTTACTTCAATTAAATATTTGAAATGGAGCAAATTATTTATTAAAAAAATTAAAACAGGTTTATTTCAAAACTATTTTTAAGATTACTAGTTAATCCAACTTAGTTGTTTCTGTTCTCAAGCAACACAAACTGTGATTTTCCTTATTTGAATCTGACAAAGATGTGCAGTCCTGTAAAAGAGGCACAGGAGAAGTAAAATACCTGCTAACAGCAACAAAAGAACTTGACTTTTCGGTTAGTTTTTTTATGGCAATGACACATTTGTGTAATCAAAATCACTGAATTTATGCATTATGCATGGAAGCAGTCCGGTGTGAAGTCCGTGCTTCATTGGTAAAAAACTGATAGCGAGTGACTTGGAAGTTTGACATTTTTCCTTTTCTTTTATCTCTTTGCACATTTGCGCAGCTGAAAATGATGCCTAATGTTTCATAATGAGCTCAAAGCTGACTTCAGAACAGTATGCAGTGATGACAGGAAAACAGGTGTTTGGAGACACGGTGACATGTCAGAAAAGGACAAACATTGTCCTGACAGCCGCGAACAGCTGGTCTGTGCTGCAACACCTGCGTGCCCACCCAGCATTGTGTAGGATCTCTTCGCTACAACCTTCACTCAGGCTTTGACAAATGAACCAAAGTCATTACTGTTTACCATAGATTTTACCCGGAAGCACTGTGACTTGAATTATATTGCTTCTTTTGCTCTCTTCATTGATTTTTGCAAGGTGAAATGCTCCATTTTCTGCACCTTTCTCACACTGCAGTGATCACTAAAGCCAGTTGACTCAGTCAGTATCTGGGTTAAAAATGAAGCTGTGGCAACATTCACCATGTATTAAATGTGTCTAAAGAGCCATCATAATCAGATCAGTCCTGCAGAAGAAATGGGCCTAATCAGAGCGTTACAGCAGTATTAGCTAGTGCGTACATTGAGGAACAAAGATTTCAGACTTCCTATAAAAACTTTGCATCTATAGGTTGAACTCAGTGGTTGCATAGTGATTATGAAGATTACCGAGTAGGAGCTCACCGGCAAAGTTTCTTAGCAACTGCAGTAAACAAGTGTGCAGGTATAAATCACAGACCTTTATAACTTAAAAGTTTTATTGTTTGTGAAATCTAATTGAGCGCTTGCGATGTTCTTAGTAAAACTGTGGTGAAGGAGTGACATAATAATGATTTTCATATTTCCTCTTAGAAATTCTTTGTACAAGAAAGAAGGAAGAAACTTTTGAACAGATGCTCACACATACATTACAGCTCATCTTGACCTCCTTTTTCTCTGCGATGCAGAGAAAAAGCCGAACAGTATCTCACACTTTCAACAGAGAAACCGCCACAGTTACTTGTTGTAAGTTTACTCTAGAGAAAAAGAAAGAGAAACTCTTAAAATCATTTCAGTACACACAATGTGTGCTGCTTTGTTTTCTCTGCTATAATGCCGGGTTCCTTCAGGGCATCCTCTTACCTGAAGTCATACTTTAAAGGGTAAAAAATAATGTACTTGAACCTTTTGAAGTATCAAAAGGATGGAAGGTTTAATATTTAGGAAGACATTACCAACAATTTCTGAATAATTTTGCACAGAGTAATTCTAATAAAGTGAATTATTTATATATATATATATATATATATATTTGTTTTGAAGCATTTGGGTTTTCTTTAGTGTTTTATAAAGCATATTTTGGCATGTTGATTACGATCTATAGCATAAACAGCCATAGTGCTGTAACCATGTCTTAAAGAGAAATGTGCGTAGTCTCTCCTAAACAATTAAATGTTTCATCAAGTGTGTAATGAGCCTTCCTAAATCAAAAACATGATTAAAGCATAAATGTACAGAAATCTAAATATTGGACCTTCTTGGTTTGATTTGATGAACATTGAAAATAAATAATTTGTCCTCTGGGCCTGAAAGCGAAAGTAGTACAATATTCTTTTTAAAAGATGTAATGTGCCTTTTACTTATTAAAATTAATTCTAATTTCGTGCTTGAATCTTTCAAAGCCTATGTGACTTAAGCAAATTTGAATATTTTCTTTCGCTAGGGCAAAGTAATGAGAAAAAAAGCTGATCACCCTCTTGAGTTTTTCTTCTTTCATATTTCAAAAAGAGAGTGAAATAAAAGGTTTGGATAAACAGCTCTCAGTTTCTCAGAAAAACCATTGAGGTTTTAAGAACACTTTTTATAAAGCTTTTAGAACAAAGCACTACGCTTGAAAAAAAAAAAGAGACAAAGACAAAAAAAATGAAAGAAAAATGAGAAAGAGTCCATGCGGTAACCAGTCATTAAACCATCCTACCCTCCCTGAAGCCTGGTCTATAAATAGTTCATTTTCAGGCTCAAACTCTGGGGTCCAGGGACACCATGGTCACAGTTGGACTGGACCTAGACGGGTCCAGTATTACAGGGAAAAGCACTTCCACTGCAGCTCCTGGGAACCTTTATTCCTGCTATGTTTTTCTGCTATCAGATTGGCCACCTGTGGACTGATGAGAGTGGAGACTTTCTTTCTCTAGGCTTGTTCCTGTAGGGTGAGCATTACAGAAATGTTTTAGAGAGGTGTCATTCTTAATTTGATCAGAATTTGACAAAATTATGTGGAGACTTTATAATTAGACACTTGATCAAATATCTCCTTGAGACTGACAAAACAAAATTATGCTTCGCGTCATCCTTTAACCCGTTTAATAATCGCTTTAGAAATCTGCTTGGCAGCAGTGTTTCTCCATCAGCCTGTTTTCAGTCCAAATGGTAACCAGCAGTAGCACTGGCCACTAGGTGGTTGTAATCTTGACTACTTCCATTCCTGCTTTAGGTTTTAGTTCAGATGTGCAACAGCATCCTAATATACGTCCGGCAACAGATCCACCACTTTGTTGTCAAGATGGAAGGATGCTCATTGTTGCCATGCCAATGGCTAAGCCTCACTAAGATTTGTTCAGTTTCTTTCCTATTTATTTCTACTTACATCACAAAAGAATTAATTTACAATTTGAGTGTGTAAACATTATTTCTGATCCAAATGGCATCTTCTTAAGCACAATTCTCTACCCAGACAGTGGAAGGCCAGCTTTTGGTTAGTCATAAATCTAGTAATCGTGACAGCTTTTTCTTTTATTTAAGTTTCTGTCGATCACCATGAAACAAGTAAAGCAAGCCAGTATTAGCTGGGCCTTGAGCAGTTTTTTTCCCACCAGTGTGTCAAGTGTCCAATTTGAGCTGCTCTGGACCATATCTGGTTTATTAGCTTAAGAATTTGCAGACTAAATGCTACGAATTAAACACATCTCCAATGACACAACCTGTTGTTTATTTCACTCTACCTGTATTGAGGGGCGAATTCATAAAGTTGTGTATTTTCTTCTGCTTTGCAAGCGCTACCTGCTTTATGTCTGCACCCAATTCAAAGCATGGATTGTCCTAAACTCATACAGACAAAAGCAAGTAGTTTGCAAATAGTTTTGTTTCAGCTCACTCTTAAGATAAAATAAGATTGAAACATCTCCTTACTCTGTATCAAGAAGGGCTTGTTTACAGCTCAATTTTTTATTTTTTTTATTTTAATAATTACAAAAGGATATTTAAATTTTATCGGTGTTGCAAAGTTTAAACTGTCTTATTTTAACACAAGGTCTCCTCTCACACATAGGGAAACCTCCTGATGGGACAATGATTCCTAAGTGTGTCTCACATATCTCCACATATGCTTCTCGGACGTTGTGTATGCAAACCGTGTGACTCTTTATGCAAAGGCCCTAAAGCCCATTTGATTGGTGGCTGAGTACCCAGCCTGTGTATTAGTTAGACTTTGTTTCGGCTAGGTGCTTCTAATGCTTTGGCGTGTCGGAGGTTTTTTATCAAGTGGCTGGAGAATTGTGAAAAATCAAACAATTTCACACCACTTTGGAAGGAGAAATTTACTGTTGTAATCCGGATTAGAGCTTGCAGTGAGACGAGTTGTCATTTCTCATTAGAATTCAGTGTGCCATGTGGCCTGCCGCAAACAAAGGGGCTAAACCACCCATCAGACATCCACTCAAAATGAAGTAATCACTTTCTTTTTCGGAAGAACTACCTATTCTTTTTAGGATTACACCTAAAACCTGCCAAAAATGTGAATAACTTCCTGATTAATTTGCAACCTTAAGTTTTGTTCCACTGCCTCCATGGATATAGGATGGGTCAAAAGTCACAGTCACAGGTCATAAACTGGCCACAGTATTTATGTCCCTTCCGTGGTCCATGTTTTAACATGTCAACACAAACGAGGCAAGATGGATGGTCTGTTGACAAGGGTCATTTATCACTTCATCCTCTGCGTACTTCTCTCCTCTGCCGCACTGTTCAAGGTTTCGAAGCTCTTCTTCTGGCCTGTATAGAAATTTACAAAAGGCCACAGGTGATCCTAACAGGTGCTGTTGGAGTCAGAAGTATATTGGATGGCAAAACAAATGACGCCAGCAGGAAATAATCCTGGAAAAGAGCTGATCAACCTCTTATTAACGTTAGGGTTAGTTCCTTTAATTATTGGAACAGGTGGGGTATTAACACAATAAGTTACAAATCTTCTTTTTTTTTTTTCCACAAGTTTCCAAAACCTTAAAAATTAAAATTTCTAAATGTCTTAGGCATGATTTCATCTGGTCACCTTCATACATACATTAATTTGTGCGACATCTCATCGGTAATCTATTCTTAATTCTTTACAGGTTTAACGATTCCAAGTCTTTCGGGTATTTTTGATCATTCTTCCAGAAACTATTTTGTTGTTGGGCGTGCAAGGCTGGCTCATAGTCTCCTCTCTAATTCATCCCAAACATGTTCTTTCAGGTTGAAGTAACGACTATTCAGGCCAGTCAAGTTCATTTACAACAGATGGTCTATAAGCATCTTGCTTCCCTCCCAAAGTTAGTGACATCATTTCATCCAAGATGCTTTGGCGTGCTGAGTCACCAAAAGTTCCTTTCACTGTAATTCAGGACAGAAGTGCAGCTCTTGAAAAAACAGATCACAACGACGATCTGCTCTGCATCAAAGTTTGTAGTTGACTCAGTACAGCCAAGCAAATGCTGCTCTGCTGGAACCTGCCAATCCCAGGCTTGCCTGCCGGATTGTGAGACAAAGAGACATGATTTGTCACTCCTAAGAACATGGCTCCACTGCTCTATGATCCAGTGACGACGCATTGCATTGCTCATTTTGATGTAAGGCTTGAATGCAGCTGCTCAGCCATGGAAACCTGTTCCATCAAGCGTCATATAAACTGTTTTTGTGTTGCTATGGATTATGCAGAGAGTCGGTGATCTCCGTGCACCACGGGTCTTAGCTTCCTCACTCTTAGTTGCTGCTGTTCTATCACAAATGTTTTAGGAATAGTCTGAATGCCTAGCGGGTGGATTTCTTTTTCATTTTTTTTTTTTTTTTTTACACATGTGGCCAAGGAAGTGAATGGAATATCTGAATTTATTATTTTGAATAGATGAGTCCTTTTTTTTTTCTTTTTTTTTTACTTTTGACATTGTGAAAGCAATTTCATTTTGTCTTACTAATTTCCTCTACGTGAAACACAAAACAAAAAAATCTACTTCGACTATAGTAATTGAAGAATAGCACTACTACTTCTCCCAATTTTAGCTCCACCATTCCTCAAAAAGCTGTTGCTTGCTTATTGTAATACAAACATTAAAGATATTCCTCTAGCTGCAGCCCAAAGCGTTGCAGTAATTCCTACAGTCAAGGAGCAATATTGCAGGGTGATGACTGTTTCTATGGACATTATTCTGCTCCTTGCCGGTTTCATGTAACTGGATCTGCTAGTGTGGTATTGCATTTAATCATCCACTGCCTGCTTATTTCTTCTTTCACCATACATACTTACAGTACCGAATGTAATGTAGTTAAATAATGGCTCTTTTTTTCTTTTTAATAAATCAGAGAACAATGATATATATCCATCCATCCATTTTCTTGCACCCTTATCCCTTGTGGGGTCGGGAGTTGCTGGTGCCTATCTCCAGCTGCGTTCCGGGTGAGAGGCGGGGTTCACCCTGGACAGGTCGCCAGTCTGTCGCAGGGCAACACAGAGACAAACAGGACAAACAACCATGCACACACACACT
>CAEFZY010021374.1:0-18090 GCA_903066815.1 Brachyrhaphis roseni | reverse complement strand
AAACATTAGATATTTAACAAAAACTGAAGCGTTATCGTACTGTGAAGAGATTTGTGGCTGATTCAGAACAAAGATGGTTTGTACAGATAAAGGCATAATGAGGAAGGTTTCTGTTAGACAAATTCATCAGATTAAGAGAACAGATGCTACTGCCAAATACTCAGCAAAGTATATGGACTTTCTGACTGATCACTTTCTTTCATGGTTCAAAAAGAAGAGCCGTACTTTCAGTAGCAAAATCATCCTCATGCAGTAACACCATCTCATCATGGTGTGGTCACCATCCTCCTCTGACCTCAACCCTATTGAGAACCTTTGGAGTTTCCTCAAGCAGAAGATCTGAGGATGGAATGCAGTTCATATCAAAGCAGCTCTGGAAAGATATTCTGACATCCTGCAAAGAAATTCAAGCAGAAACTTTCCACAAACTCACAAGTTCAATGGATGCAAGCATTGTGCAGTGATATCAAAGAAGGTCCAATGTTAACATGTAACTTGGTCTGTTAAGATGTTTTTGATTGAAATAGCTTTTGATTTTTGTACATGTGACCACTTAATGCTGCACATTCAAAGAATGACCGTTTGCAGTTTTTTATAATCCATAAAATGTTTAGAAAATCTGCTGTGCATAATAATTTGGAACAGAGCATTTTGAGTTTGAGCTGTAGTGGCTGCTCATCAGGTGCTATGCAAGGTTGTTTCCATGGAGTCGTTTACTAATTGCAGTTGCAGGAAGTTGGTTTCATTTCTTTGCTCGATAATGAAGCGGTGCCAAGCAGATAATCTCTCTTAGGTGTTGAGATGTGAATTTAAAAAAGAGCATAAACATGTTGGAAATATTGATTTTCCTCTCTAGCTTTGGTGCTGATGGGGGTGAAGGATAGCACTTAGTAAACCGTCACAATGACGAATTAAAGTGGCAGAATGAAGCTTTGCCCATATTGAACATCAGCTGCTGTAAAAAGACACGACTGCATGAGGGCACATTTTTCAAACCAAGGACAGATAATTAGTTTTCAGCTTTGTTCCAGTATTTAGTGAGTGTGTAGGGCTATATACTAGCAAAATGAAGATGTGTAGTGCCCATGTTGAGGAATTGAGAGTTTCTTTATATATATTGTATATATTTAACACTTTCATAGTTTGCCAAGGCTCAACTCTTTAGTCCCAAACAGAGGACAAAGCTATGCAGCAAAAATATATTTTGGATTCATTATTCTGTTCACTGTGTTATATGCAGTGCTTTGCAGAAGCATTCCCCTTTTCTTCTAACACTGTAAATTGCTGTGAACCTGATCACATGACATCAACATGCAAAACCCAGTACTCAGAGGAACCCGGTACGTCACCTCGAACAAACCGCCCCAGTTTGAAACTCGGTGGTGGCAGCTTCATGATGCATACGAGGTAATAATCTTTAAAGAAAACGTATTAGAGGCTGGAGTGGATATCCACCTTCCAGCAGAACGGCGACCCCAAACATGCAGCCAACAGATTATCCTGGTCGTCGAAGTCCAGACCTAATCGCTGATCTGTGGAAAGCTTCAAATATTTAAGCACTCAAACAGAAAAGTAAAAAAGGTCTGACTTTATAAGACATTCTACACAGAAAATGAATCAGCTGCCTTGTGATCCGCTACACAAGATATGCATCAAAGTGTCAGAATGAGCAGATTTAATTCCTGCATCCTGGTGGGGCAAGGCCACCATGCCCTCTGCTGTCTGCGCTCTCTGCTGACTCCCATCCCTCCCTGTGACGGCCGTTATTTATAGCATGGCAGGAGCTGCAACACTAACAAGTGACAAGAGCTAAAATATCCACAACACAGTTTGAAGAGCCAAGTTTCAGAAGCGGCGAGGGGCAGCAGCAACGTTAATGCGTGGGAACGGACATTAGTGTTCCCACGTCTTTTGAGATGAACGTGTTCTGATTAATGGGCTTCAGGGTTAAGTGTGCACAAAACCTGCACACACTTAAACAATCAGATTGAAATTCTGTCAACAGTTCTTATATTTACCCAAGAGAGAGAATATTAAATCAACCAGGATGGAAGAAATGTGACTTCTAACTCTGATTTGATTGACAGATTCTTCCACTTTCTATGAGAGTCTCAGCTGAGTCTCTGAATAACATTCCTATATCAGTGTAGGTGGACAGTCACGTCAGTGCTCCACTGTTCCCATTTTCAGATGATGGACTGAACGGTGCGTCAGAAAATGTTCAGATTCGAGGGAGAATGTTTTAAAACTTTAGCCCGCTTTAAGCCGCTCCAGGAATTGATGTTGTTCTTTGGGTTATGAGGAACGACCATCTTGTTAGACTAGCTGCCATTCCACTCACCATATAAATGACGTCACCAAAATATATTTACTTTATGAAAACACAGCAATTGGAATTTTTTTTTTTCCACGTCACTCCAGTTGTGGGATCAACAGCCGGATGTTGTCACCACCGCAAACCACGAAGAAGAAGAAGACAGGAAGTGGTAGGAGGATGTTTTATTGTGCAAACTAACTTATTCCACTGTCATTTTAATTGAGCCTCTTATTTAGTGGAAACGCCACAATTGCAATGTTGGGTTTTTTCAACATTAGTGGAAAAATAGCGTTATCTAGAGACGTTCAGTGATTTCTCATCCAGTTTTATCAACGATCCACCTAAAAGGTGTTCTTCATTTTTGAATGACAAACAACACAAGGCAGCAATGGACTTAATTTCAGGGCATCAGAGTGGAGGGGGCAAGGGAATTTGGGGATTTCCACTAGTAAAGAAGACTCCTTTCTGCTTGGCATTTAATTCCCTCTTTATGTTGGCTGGTCAAATAAATTCCCATTAAAAGCTGCAGTTTTAATTTGATAAAATATGAAAAAAAAAACAATCGATCCATTAATTGACAAGAACTTGATGCCAATGAGACATTTCCATGCAGAAGTGTATTCCAGTGGACACGCGCCTGCAGCAGCCACGATGTCTTCAGGGAATGAAGATGTTGAACAAGCCCAGACTTTTGCAGGGACACACACTGTGACGATCATTTAAATATGTCTCACCGAGAGCATTTACTGGATGAATGTAACTCCTCTTTACGCTGATTCTGATCCCATTCGATTAAAGAATCCATGCAGAAAATTGTACAGGTGTTGCAATTAGAAGCCATCATCCTCTGCCATCTTGAAATAAATTAATCTACAGTTTAAATGACATATTAGAGTCACTGAGAGCACAGCGGTGGAGATGGAGGAGCTGTTATCCAGTGAGGCTGCGTCACGTGGTTGACTGAAGCCTCATCAGGTCCAAAAATGCTCAGGCAATATCGTTTTTGATCATAAGAGTAATTAATGGGAAGAAAACATAATATAGGGTCTTTTTTTCAGAGTATGAGTTGTTTATTTCATTTGATATTTCTCTGTTTAATTGTATGGCTTTTGAGCTTCTGGTCTTATTTTAGCTCTTTTAAGCACAACAAGAATGCAACGTTTGTCATTTTTAAAGGAAAATGTCTCTGCTAAGCAAACTGTCCCGCTTGCTTTCCACTTTAGCCGAGTGGTTCGTGGAAACCTTTTGCAAATGTTTGTGATGTGGGGAAAATGAGCCCATCTTCCTACTGCATTCATTCCTAATTGCTCTGGTTTAGAGCGTCGTGAAACTGTCCAAACCGGGAAAATTTGCTGTTTGTTGCTCTTGTGCAATCGCATAAAACTGCCATGTAACCCTTAATTCATTTGTTTATGGGTAAATCTGCCAAGTGACAATCTCTGAAGAAACAATCAGTGTGAATGATAAGCGAGTCATTTCTTCGCAGGCCGAGACTCAGTCCAGCTCATTGCATTGAGCCAAAACACAACTCTGCCTTATCAGCAGCTGTGGAAGGCGGCCAGCCATCTCACAGATAGATTTTATTATTATTTTATTACCAAGAATAAATGGATATTGAATCTGTAAGTAACGCTGCAACCTCGCAGCAACGACAGTAATAAGTTGAGTGTGGAAAAGTAGGCTTTGAAAGCCAAGTTGATTCTTTAAGATTTAATGTTTTGCATTTAAACTATGAAAAAAAAAAGCTGGTAGAAGCAGGATGAGGGCATTGACAGAGACAGGTCAGATTTAGCTTCCTCTGCAAGTTTCTCCTTTGATTTAGATTAAGTGTCTTGTAAAAAAATGTTTCTTCATATCTCTTGAGTTTTTACACATATTTTCTTGTTACAAGCATTTTATCAAGATCTTAAACCAAAACAAGTTGGAACATAGTTGTTGAGCGGACGGTACATGATGGGTGGCTTTTAAATGGGTTTACAAGGAAACATCTGCAAAGTGTAGCATCTGTAACAAAATGTTTTGTTTTTTTTGTTTTGCATTTCATGACCTTGATTGAAAAGCTTACTAGACAAAAACCTGCTTGAAATGGCGTTCCAGTACGAGAGCATTCTACAAACCAGAAAAACTGATCTATGGTCCCTTTTTATTTATTTTTTTTAAAATCTTACCAATATGATAACAAAGAGTATGTTATTGTTCTAAAAATACATTCGTGCTGACTCATAAGAAGCTGTCCTACTGTCCTGTTACACTAGATGGCAGTGTTGCGTTGTTTGGGTTGACTTGTTTATCTTTTTTAATTAAGGTGGATCTGTTTATTTGCCTAATGCAGCTTCTTGAATTTACTTTTAGGATTTATTGAAAATATAATAATATAATTTAGCAATTACATTTCTTTATCTTTTGAAAACCTCTTTTATTAATGTGTTTTCCAAATGTATTTGTCTAGTCAGATTTTAGATAAAGATATAAAACATAAGTGCAAGGACAATAAATATTCTTTATTTATTGTCAATAAATCAATTTCTTACTTTTCATTCTGTATGTAATTCTGCATGTGGGTCAAGACTCAATACAGTTTTTTCAGTTGGAGGTGTTGGGCTGCCACGCCTGCTGGTAATCAGCTGATTACTTGCTGGAAATATAAGGAGCTGATAATAATCAATCAGATGTTGCTGTCGCTACCTACAACAACCCATGAAGCAAAGCAGGTCATCAGGCTTTTACTTTGAAAACCAACAGGCAAAACATAGCTGTGTCCAATCTGTTGGTATACGACTGAAAAAATAATATTGCGCTGAAGTGCAATATTTCTTGCCACTCATCTCAGAAAGTGAAATTGTCATTTCATAGAGATTAACAACAGAGTAAAAATATGTCAAGATTTTATTTTTTGCCAATTTTATGATTGTGGCTTACTGTGTGTCGCATAGTAAACTTCCCGGCAGGAAACAGAAATCTCATCAAACTGCTTTGCATACAGTGATAAGTGTTGTACTAACAACACACTAAGACTGCTCTGCTGGATAAAAAACCTCCTGGCATCCAATCAGGTTGTGGGAAATGAAGGAATATGTCACAAGAAATGTACGATTGGTAAGCTCCATTATGAAGCCTCAACTATCCACGGACAGTTTGTGGACGTGTTCTGTGCTGCTCACAAAATACCCACAGTACACCGAGGATGAGGGAGCCTGAGTTTTCTACCTCCCATAATTCACCTCTGTACTTGTACTAATCATCTCTCTCTTGTCCAGACACCACAGAACCGTGAGACCAGAACCCACTGTCACTGTGCATGTTTCATATTTATTGTCAATAGATCCATTAATTACTTTTCATTCTGCATCCTGCATGTAATTCTGCATGTGGGTCAAGATGACACCTGGCAACATGGCAGTTCAGGTTTGTGCCAAATGTCAAGTAGTATATAACATTCCAATCTTGGTTCTAGGGCAGGTGACTAAAGTATGATTTCAATGTACAAGCACAATACATGTTTGATTTATTATTATGTTTTTTATGTGTAAATGATTTTAAAGCAACAATATCCGCAATATAGCAACAAAACTCTGTTTTGTTTTTTTTTAGATCATTTTGTTATTCTTTGTTTTTCCAGACAACCACACTTGCAGTGTCTTCCTTTTTTAATGAAAGCGGGGAGCACCAAGTCATCTAAGATTCATTAGCCCAAACAAGGCTGATGTAGTCAACTGAAAAAAGCCCACAACACAGCAGGCCGCAGCTCCATTACAGCACAAATGACATCAGAAAACTATCTCATGAAGAAAAAAAAAAACATTTAGGGAGTTCATTTAGGATGCCTGGTTGCACTTGCTTTTCCCTTTTTGATAACCTTAATGTCCGCAAACCGAGAGACATGACTCTACAAAGGGGGTTATTGTGACAGAGCCAGTTTGTATTAGAAGACTGTGACTTTTTCTGCGTTTGGTTCTCTCTGATTTACCAACGTGTAAGGTCATGAAGTATTTCAGACGGCCGTAAAATCCACCGCCCTGTTCGGAGCAGTCTCAGCGGACGACATCACAGTCACACCCGCTGACTCCTCACACATAGCAAGGCCCATTAAGTCCAGCTACCCGGTTTTATGTTTTCCGCTAGCTGTCCTCATTTTATGACAAAAAGTGCTTTGATGGTGTTCTGTATTTTAGAGGGAAAAAGGAGGACACATTTTGTATCTGGATGCTGTTAGCAAAGCGGGACGAGAGAGAGCTACACACAGAAATGAAACAAAGCAAATCTCATTAAATTAACTCCCAAACTCCACAGGAAATCGCCAGCTGAGTATTTTACTTGAGAGGGACAAGTAAATACATCTTTGCTTTGAAATCGAATCAACCCGTTTAAAATTGGAGGATCTTCTGTGTGATTAAATCTCAACTGTGTCGTTTTTCTTTTAACAAACCTTGTAAAGGGAGATACACAAAGTCCCTCTTTTGATTCTCGGACAAAAACAAAGAAAACCGTCACTTATTAGTGAGCTATCGACTTTGATACATTTAAGCTGATTATAAAAGAGAAGAATCTGGTTTATAGGATGCAGCACAAGGTTTCTGTATTTTGTTTGTGTTTACATTTCAACAAAGGGAAATGGCCGGTCTCCAGCTGGTTTGGAGACTGATTTTTGGGTTTGGATAAAATGGGACTGGTGTCGATTTGTACCAGCTAAAAACAAAAGATGTCTTTCACCAATGTTTTCTGTAGCCTGTTTGATTCATTTTACCTCTTGTGATGTCATAAGCACAAGTCACAGATAATGATGTTTTTTTTCCTCTGTGTTTTTGAACAGGTTTGTATTTTGTAAAGACCTCCACTGGAGATCCATTCATCATTACCCAAATGTGTCCTTATCGTCCGTGTACATTTGTTTGTACAAAAAAAAAATTACCCCGTTTGATAGTCAGGCCTGCTACAGTAACACATTTTGCTGGACAATAAATTGTTCCAGAAGTTATTGTGATAAACAACCATTTTTAAGTAATGTAATGATAACAGTAAAAATAATAATTCAAGAACACATTCTAAAAGATCAGTAAACTAAATTTAACATTTAACACTGGAACTGGGAGACATTTAAAATATCCAAAATAAACAAGCAAACAAAAAAAAACAACAACAACAAATAAAATTAATTTTGAAGTCTTTGTAAATTAAATTCTCCTTTAAAAGGACCAGTTGAGACCAAATATTATCATCCAATTTTTGGTAGAAAGAGAGAAAAAAAGAGATAAACAATAAATCATGCCAATGGAAATAACTGAGTTTGTTTTAATTTATCATGCGATTCATTGATTTATTGATTAATGTGACAAGTCTATTGATAGTATCTTAAATGGATGTGCTTTTCTGTTTAGAAAAGTCATACAACAGTCACAATTTAACTACCATAGAGAGTATGATAGTGTCAGACACACTGTCAATTTTTGACAATTTTTCTAGCCCAGAAAGAACAAATACTAGAAATATGATTGTACTATTTCACAAGGGAAGTTTAAACTTAGGTGATCAGGCACCAATGTTACAATTTGAATCAAGGCCAAAGTACAGTTATTGCCAGTTAGGCATTTTTTTCACTAGTTTCATATTTCATAAGTGGTTTTATGGAGCCAATTTAAACTGCATTCTACTAAATGCAGTCCCTCATTTTTTTTGTTTGACCCATTTCAGGAAGTGAAATATGATTTACCACTCTTACTCTCTTCTTAAAGCAGAGTAAGAGTGGTACTCTTATTGTTGTAAATTTGTTGTAAATCTGAGTAAACACTGTGTATTAATTTGCAGTATAACTTTTAAAAAGCTCTGCTGTTTGTGTTTCCATCGAGTTTCAAAGATTTTAAACAACAGTTTCTCAACAACAGTTGCATCTCTTTACCTTGAAGTCCCACTGTGGTATTATTTCTATACCAAATATGATAGAAATTCTTAGTGCATGCAAGAGCAAATGCACGATTCTATAAAACACCAACATAGTGGATTGTAAAGCCAAAGTCATAGTTTCCAATAAGAGGTCATTCTCACAGTCAACAAGAAGAAAACAAACACCAACACCTGCGACCGTGACTTTACTCTACCTGCCTTCAGGGTGGAAGTGAACTCTACAAAGAGAAGGTCTGGTGCACTTTGTCATCCCATGCAGTGACCCCTGTAATCTCTGCTGTTGTTTACCAGACCTATATTTAATGCTCTAACTCTGATCATGGAGCTGCAATAGTTCAAGAATGAAATATGCTGATGCATTCCAGGGCGAAGACATTGAATAAAAAGATGAATTAAAAACCATCTGCTGTCCCCTTTGAGGAATGAACTCCATGCTTTTTAGTTTATTCTTTCCTGATTAAGACGGTCACATCACTGATTCAGCATCAATAAGAAGGCATATATTTAACCATAATAAGTCTAATACTGATATTGATATTACCAAACGCAGCATTTGATATGGTTGACCAAAACATACTGATTGAAAATTGGTTGCATTTTCTGGTATTTTGCAAGAGTGACTCAGGTCTGGTTTATTTGTTGTAAATCTGAGTAAACAAAGACCACATGTTGGGTTCTTCAAGGTCCCATTCTCAATCCTCTCTTAGTTTCCTCAGATTTAAAAATGGGAAAAATTGGAACTCACTGCAAAGCTAAGCAGCACTCAACAAAACTCAATGAGGTTAAAAACTACAGAGGATGAAAGAAACCTCTGACCTTCATGGACTGAAACTCATTTTAATTTCCATATTTTTCATCTGATTTGTTTACAACCATCAACCCTGACAAGATCAAATATTTTGTGAAAAAAGCAAAACCCAGAAAGAGTAGAGAATACGTACTTTCAGTTGGTTACATTAAATGCTCTAATGTGTTTAATGATCTCTGTTAAAAAGTCAGATCATTAAACAATGGACCAACAGCAGGAACATGGATCACATCAGACCAGTCCTCATAATCTGACCATCATTCCTCTTCGTTTGCAAAGGGATAGATTTTAAAAAATACTGGAAATGGTCTTTATGTCTTTTGGAAAGTATAGCATTTGAGAACTGCTTGTCATTAGACTTTAATATATACTTTAACGGAGGAAGGTCAAAGTATCCAACTTTTTGTAATGTTGTGTGGAGAGGCGTGGCAGTGTGACTCGGCTTCTGCTTTGGTGGCGACTCTTGCGCTGTTCTTCAAAGTGACATCTCTGGGAGGGACCTTTCGCCATATGCATCACGGTCTCATCAAGTGTTGCAGTCTGCTCAGATTAATGGGGCTGAGAGATGATTATGCAGAGCTGTACATCATGTCTGTCTGCTGCCTGCTGCTCCCTCTGCCTGTCAATGATCCACTCTGCTGTGCTCTCTCCTCCAACAGAATAAAGACAGGAGCCACCACATGCTTTATTCACACTTATTTCAGTAGCTGAATAGTTTTCTTTTGTCATTTACCTTTTGCTGAAGCAGAGGTTAAGTCAAGCTTACATGTTATCCTGAGTGCTCTGTTCATCTTTAAAGTCGTCTGCATCGCCTTTTTAGTCCACAGTTACATCATAAACCAACCTTTAAAATGGTTCACCTTTATCACAACTCTTGAAGCAAGTGTGCCCACAGTCAGCATTCTGTGCAACCGACCATTTAGTAGAACAAACAAATATCTCCTTTTGGAATCCAATGTAAGTAAGTAACATAAAATTTGGTCTGAGAATTTAACAAGTTCATTTTGATTAAATAATTAATAGCAATTAATAGCAGCTTTTAATTATTTTCACACAAAAAAAAAAAACAAAAAACTGAGCGGAACCTTTGTAATTGTGTGTTTCTTGTAGACCCAAAAATCTGACGCACAACCGACATCCGCAAACAACAGAGATAAATTTAAAACAAACAAGCAAGCAAAACACAGCGACAGTTAATGAAGCCACTTCTCTTGGCCCACTAGGGGTTCAGTGGAAAATACTGTTGTTGTGTTGAATTTAGCTAAGCCTAAACTAGCATCTCAATGCTAACCATGTAGCATCAGCACAAATGTCCTTAACATTAATGTCAGCGTCCACAGGCCACACTTCTAAAGAAGAATCCAGGCTTCCTGAATGGATTAGAAAGAAGAATGAATTATGGATATAATATCACTTTGCACCAATTTGATTGTTTAATAACAAATTTAAAAACATATCTTTGTTGTTGAGTTCATGCTGTGATTTATTTAATAATTTAGCAGCATAAAGGGGTCTTGATTTGAGAGTGGAGGTTATTTTGTTAATACATGGTTCTGATTGAAATATGATTAATTGTGATTAATTGGAGACTGCAATTAACTCAATTAAAATTTTTACTGGAGTCCCACTACTACATAAAATAAAACAAACATAATAAAAAACTAAACAGTTATGAAATGAAAAAAGGAAATATTTTTAATGGCACTGTCTTATTTGTTATATTTTTCTTTGATTTCATGCAACCTTTATCTCAAAAATGTAGTAATATGTAATAAAAATGTAATAACTAATATTTAAACTCCAGGGACATTAACTGTGGATAAATTAGTTGTAGGTTCAGTAACTGTGAGGGATGGATTCATCTTCCCCAAAACATTATTTAACATTTTCCTTTGCTCGAGAGCAGCTAATACATTATATCTGTCACCATGGTTATATTCAGCCTAGGAATGACCAAAGAAAGCATCACATGTCTGAACATGACATGTGTGGATGTAAAGAAAAAAACTCAATCTGGTTAGAAAGTGCTTTATGAGGCTGATGGAGGTGTTTGGAGCAGGACATGTAGAGATAAGCCCCCTGTGAGCATCACGGTAAATTTCTGCTACTTCTGTAAACTCAGGCTGCACTTTAACCAAAAGGTGCAGGAATACTGGATTAGTTTGTGCTTTTCCATAACGGGGCTGATGACATACTGCTCTGCTTGTGGTTCAGAGCTGCAACGACTTTAACTAAAAATTACTTTCAGACGTGCCAGAATCCTGATTGTTTTCTTTTCTTCTTCATAGATGCAGCATAGTGGAACTGTTTGCTTTTACCATATGGGGTTGACTGCGCAAGTGTTTAAATTTCAAATAAAATCTGTATTTTTCTCAGTGCTCTTGATTTTGTCCCGTTTCTTGCTCAGTGCTTTCGAAGGTATAATACTCTACTGTACAGTTATCAGTATTAACCAATAAACTGACACCTATTACTTAGTTTGCAGAGCCTTGGTTGATGTTTGTTGTGTTATTATGGAAGATTAACTCTGGCTAAGTGTAGGTCCATATGTGTACAGCATGTTGCCTATGCCAACATATTGGTATGAAAATGAAATGCTGGCACCAAGTACTTAGAGCTAAAACTCTAAATGGGAATTTTGACTGACAATTATTTCACACCTAAAATATGGACAAAAAAATGCATTTTGTTTAATAACTAGGGATGCACTGATTTGAACATTTGAGCCGATATTGATATCTGATCTTACATATTTCAGATTATACGTACTTCAATCCCCTTTCGACACCTTGGATATAAAAAAGAAGACCTCACTGCTGACTTCACAATTGCTTCTCTGCTTTTGTTAAACTTTTACTGCATCATCATCACAGTCACATGACCAAACAAATACCACATGACCAACCTCTCCCCTTCCAGAAACAAATGGCAACAAGATGGAAGCAAATATCAGTCGATAATATCGGCCCAGTTTAATTTTTTAGACCAATATGTTAAAACATGATGAGTCCAGACATATTGTGCATCCCTACAAGTAGCTATAACAAACATTGACATATTAAACTGGGATTTCTTATGTTAGGATAATATAAAGAAGGATATAGTTGCAAAAAATATATAAGAAAAATTTACAAATTAGAACATTTTAAACTTTTTTTCTTTTTCACAAAAAGCTGTCTGAAAAGTGTGGTGTGTCTCTGTAGTCCACTCCTTTTACTTTTTTACTTAATAAAAAAACAATCCAGTAGAACCAGTTACTTTCACAAGATGCCTAATAAGCTACAGCTCTCAGATGAGAGAATCTGTTGCCAGGGCAACTGTTACTCGTGCACTCCATGTGACTTCTATGGAATTGTTGAAAGGAAAGAAAAGGAAATTTATTTGAAGAACCATTCATACACAGAGTAATTCACCGTGCTTTATAGAAAGAACAAAGGGAATAAAACCACCATCTGATGCATCAAAAAGAGAAAATTCATGTCACATAAAAAGCATAACTATAGACATAATCACATCAAAGAAACATAAAGAAACACAGAAATGTCACAATTTGAGCAAGTAAAAAGCTAAAACTTGATAGGACTAATAAAGTGATCTTTGACCATTGAGTAAACTGCTGTAAAGCATAAAGAATTTCCCCTCTGAATCTCGCAGCACACAATACAGATCACACAACAAATATGTAAGAATGATATAAATTTGACCCTCCAGCAAATCGCACTGATGCAGATGAACATTGTTTACATACTTTTAAGATGAGATCTTCCTAAGTAGAAAATGTTCAGGACAATATAATGTTTTCTTTCCTTAACCACGTTTTTTTTTACTTTGATTTTTATATTATTGAAGTTGGGCCACAAACATCCAGCAACTTTTTACTAAACAAACTTGGGCAGTCATTAAACTTGGCTAAACTTGGTTTTAGAGGAAAGCTCTTGTCTTTGTGGCTGATATTATACCAAAAAAACATTTTGTAAACCAACAAAATAGAAAACATTCAACCAGAGAAGTTGCTCACCTGCCTTATATTAAATTAAGGAAAACAGGGAATGTTTTCAGGATCTTAAATAGTAGTTGTTGTTTTTTTTGTTGGAAATATGTGTAAAAAAATATAAGAAAATTATTTAGCATTTTTAATTTGAAAAAAAATGTGGCCTGAGTGCTTTAAATTTGGTGATTCTGGTCCATGTTTCAAAAAGTTTAGACACCTGGATCAAGACAAGGGACATAACAGACATTTTCCATTCAATCTAACAGAGCTTGAATGGAAAATGTCCATTCAAGCTCTATATTCTATATTCTCAGTTATATTTAATAACTGAGAATAGTATTCTCAGTTATTAAATATGCAAAGCTTAAAAAGACCTCCATCTTCATTCTTCATTATGTAAGGATGCCACATGTAGTTTCACTGAGTTACAGGATTTTGTATGATCTCTATGACACACAAAAATAACTTCCCGTTTGGCCAGAAGGGGGAGCCCTGCACACTTGATTTCTGCCCCAGCCCTAGCCCAGCATCACTTCATGCATCTTCATACCCAGATAGCCCCTTTACAGTCTTTGTTTTACCCTCCACCTTAAAAGGTATTTTCATTGCTTTTGTTTGTGAGTTGTGGTTGTTTGTCAGAACACAAACAACAAGGATTAGTTGCTTCATTAAGGAGTCAGAGAAAATAACACATATATATATACATATCTATATATGTTTTCCTGCTGAACAAGGCCGTCTCACACCAGTTGTCAGTTGAATTCCCCCCTCGTCTCCCACTTCACCGTCACTCACGTCGTTCTCGTCTCCCAGTTTTCACTCAGTCATGTCTCCCTCCCTCATGGCTCCCTTCCTGCGCCATCCCCGCCTCACACCGCGGCTTTGCTCTTGCAGCTTCATCCCCGGGGTGAAGAGCTGAGTCCTATAATTACCCAAGTGTCTGTGAAATGAATCATTGGGTGGCTGATTGAACTGCATGATGGAAAACATTCATTGTGAGCAGTTCAGCAGCATGTTCTTCGCCCTCTGTCGATGACCGGGGTGTTTTTTTTTGCCTGGGTGTGGTCTGAAACCTCTGAGCGTGGTGGCAGATTCCCACAGTGTAGAAACACGTTCTGTTCTCATGAATAAAAGCCAAACGACATTTAGATTGCTACTTTATAACTCTGTGAGATTGTGACTAAATCTGAGTTTAGCTGAGTAGGTGGATGACCCACATAATGAGCTGAATGTGCTTTTTAACAGGGTTTCATTTGAAACTGGGAAGCCTGCTCAAGGTCTTACAGATTTGTTCTGATGCTATGTTATAATTCAGAGATGCTGTATGTTCTGAGAACAGCGTAGTGACAGTTTCAGAATTTTACATTTGCAAATTTTTGGGGGGGGAATTCCAGGAAACTGGCATGAAGGAGAAAATCCTACAATATGTAGAATTTTACAGATAGTAAAATTCTTTCTTTAGGAGCATGTGTGAGAAGTAAAACGTGTGTGATGTTTTGTTTTCTCTTTGGTGATTTTGTTAGTCTTAATTTTCTGCTATTATGCAAATGTATTGTTTCACATTAAAACTCTGATTAGATTCACTGTTTGGCCTCCCCTTCATTTCTTGCTGCTCACTTCTCACTCAGGTGTCTTCTGTGCTCTTTGTGTGATTCTTTTGTTAATCAATACACAGTGATGAAAAGCTTAAGACCAGGTAGGAATTCACATATTGTGCCACTGAGTCAGAACAAGCTTGAGGGCTTTCAACGTTACTGGCATGACCAGGAAATCTGGAGGATGTTACATCATAATCCCGTATTTTTTTCCTCTGACGGAGGCTGAGGGTTTTTTCACACCAGTGAATTTGGTTACAACATTTGTTACATTTTCAACCGCTACGGTTCAATTTCTCACTGCACTATGAGACGAACCAAACCCTTTGAAAAACATGTTCCCCTCTTTCGCCTGTGGTGGCGCTACAACAACAACCACTGAAGGCAACGAGGGGAAAAACCTCTGAAGAGATACCGAACACAATGTCCATCTTTGCAAAATGCAAACAAAAATGGAGTAGTGTCAGACTTTAGCAGTTGTAGGATTTCTCCTGCTAGTGCTAGAGTTGCATTTTTGTTTTGGTTGTATTTACCCAGAATGCCCTGCGCTATAGTTCATTTCCTGTTTTTGGAGCATTCTCCAGTCCACTTGGCATTCACATATGCATTCGAACAGCACCAGAGTTCACTTTAAACTGGGTTTTACCTAGAACAGAATAGAAACAGCCTTTATTGTCCCACAATGGGGAAATTAGCAGTACAAACTATGGAAAATACAAACTGGCTCTTATGAAACATACATTTTGATCACCTTCACTCATCCTTTATACTCTGGGACCTTGATTTAAAAGGAAATACATTTGCTTTCATCTGAACAGAGAACTTTGGACTACAGAGTAACAGTCCTATTCTTTTTTCCCAGTGAAATTTTGAGAATAATGTCTGAAATTTTCTAGAAAAAATATTTGAGTTCCAAATGTTGAACATTTTTAACTTTTGTTTGGAGATTACAGAGATTCTTTTCTAACAAATGTAGGGTGACCAAACGTTCGTATTTCCCAGGACATGTCCGTATTTCACGTCCTGTCCCGGGCGTCCCGGGTTTTTTTTAGAAAGTGAGGAAATGTCCCGGTTTTTAAAAATTATACGGTATATCTCTCCCCCCCGCTCCAAGGTGTCCTGGTTTTCCCAAATGAAAATATGGTCATCCTAACAAATGTTTAACTTTTCAAACTGAAATTTCCAAGGTTTTCTAAAAAATTGGAGATATTTTTGGTGGAAATTACTCCTTTTATTTTATCTACATTGGCACTGTTGTAGAACACACAGAGCACAGCAACTACACACAAAATCACCCTGATACCACCGTCACATTTACCTGCTCGTGTTTCAACGGCATCGAAATTTATCTCTCCATGTTTTTAATGCCCTTCCATCACCTTTCCCCACATCTTCACATATGCCTGCACTGTTGCATGTTTTTTAAAAAAATGTTGCACCTACAATCCAACAGTACAATTACTTAATTCAATGCTGTTATTGCCAAATGCTCCATTCAACATTATTCACCCGACTTCACATTATTTTGTTGAGTTATTTTTTATTAACTCAACTTGTGGTGCTCGACTTTGACCTTCAATACTTGGATTGTTAGTTGAAAAACAAAAACAAGAATGATATCTGAGCAAAAACCAGTCATGACGCAGTATAATATTAAGAATTCTTAACCTTCATTCCAATACACACAATATAAAAAGTGATGCTTTAAATGTGACCAAGACACACAACTGAAAGATGTCAGCGTGACACCATTAGTTTCTAATGTTCATGAGAGCACATTCTTTCATATTCTTAATTATTACCAGCGTTCATAGGTTCAAGTTTCGTCTTTGAGATGTTCCTCCTTCAAACAAGGAAATGATATGAACTATAACGGAAAAGGCTCCCAACATCAGCCAATAAAAACCACAGAGACACAATAGTGTTCACTTATGCCAAGTGACTTGTTATCAGCAAATGTTTCCTCAATGTGATAATTTGCTCAAACCCTACAGGGGCCGCTCGCACTGCACTTTCCAAGATGAACAGAGCTGATCAGTCTGAAGTTCCACAATGATTTCTCCTGAGAGACGAGTGACATGGCTGTTTACACAATTGACTGCTTAAGTTTCTGGGAACCTTGTCACCTTCAGATGTAATAACACCTCCATCTTTCCAGTCACCCGAGACGCCCGCAAGGTAACGTACAGATGGGAAATCTTTCAAAGTGACCCTTAAGTTGGAGCCTGATAGTTCCTCTTAGTTCCTTTGCTTCAAGTCTGTCTGTCTGTCTGTCTCTACATATCGCTCTCCTTGACATAATATACAATTCATTTTACCTCTGCAAGCACTTTGAAATGGACTGTGGGTAACTTTATGAAAACTGCAACCAAAAAAGAATCATCTTATAAATGTAACTACATTTTTGGTATATGTTTTGGGGAAGGTGTACTATTTCTGCTAATGCAGATTATTGTCCTCTTTTGAGCCACAAACACATGTTAAAGTTACAAAAATCAATTATAACTTGAACTTGTAAAGGCTTTTCCTAGTCAAACAGATCACTTTTGATTACACTACAAGTCACACTCACCTCTTCGCAACACAAATATTCACACATCCATATGCTCATGCACAGATTGTCATTTCGGTGTCGGTGTGTTGCCCAGTGATGTCAGTAAGAGAGCAAAAACATTTCCTAACGGAAGGACCTTGGATCAGGACTAGATGGAGGTACTCTTCCAAACCTAAACGGGGATCTATGACGCACACTTTTTGTACTTCTGTTTGGGTCTTTACTGCTTCCATTAACATTACATGCACAAAAAATAAATAAATAAATAAAACTGGAAAATTTCTGAAGAAATTTAAACGGGGCCTGGCAAAGTGTGCCTGTCAGTTGAACCCAGCGTTCTGATGCTACAAATTAGCATCAATGCTAAAGTAAGCTACAATGTACTCTATGGCATGTGGAGAGTCACAAGCATGTTGAGTAACATGGACTTATGCCATTTAGTATGTTGAAATTAGTGTACAAGTTAAAATGAGCCAAATTGGTAACATTAGCCTAAATGCTGCCCGTGGGGCATCACTAGCATGTTGTCTTACATTGACTTACTCTATTCAGTGTACTAAGCGTGGCTAATAGATAAGAAAAATAGCTGAAGTTTTTTTTAGGGAAAAGGCTAATGCTAATGGGGGGCAGTGAAATGCTAATCTTTGTGCTAATGTTAATTCACTGTGTTGCGCAGCAGGTCACTGCAATAACCTGAGAGAAAAAGATAGTAAAGGCTAATATTAGTGCATCGCCTAAGGTGGAATATTTACCCTGAGAGGAATATTTAGGATTTTATTTTGAAATTCCTTTACAAAACTTAACTCTGTGTTCCTGTCGCTCCCGGTGATTAAACTCATAATTACAATCCTCTGTATTGAACAGCTCTCTGATAGCAGACGGTGTGTCCGTAAACAGGTTTTACTAAATATTGTACAATAAACTAAA
>CAEFZY010021364.1:0-14646 GCA_903066815.1 Brachyrhaphis roseni | reverse complement strand
ATATATAATAACACAAAAAGGTGCATTTTGTTTAGTTTGTAAGTTCCACTAAGGTTTGAAGCTTTCTTCTTAAATGGCTTGCAGTGCATCTTTTTATTCAATCATTTTAATTCTGTCAATTTTTTGTAGTTTTCTACTGCTAAAACATTTTGGCCATGTATTTTTAAGCACAAAGTTTTTTAGATAGCTCTGTTGAAGACTTCTGATGAGACCATTGTCTTGCTTTTTGGTACAGATAATAATGATTACTGTGCATAATGATGATTTTTTTTCCTGAATGGAGGTACACTGCAAAAACACAAAAATGTTCAAAGATTTTTTAAATCTTATTTTTAATGCAAATATCTTAGTACACTATAAAAAGACAAAACCATAGGAGCTTGTTTTAAATAAGTTCTTTATACTGATTTAAAAAAGTACAAGGTTCAGTATACGTTTATTACTTATAACACACAAACAATGTTTTGTTATAAGTGAAAAACTTTGCCAATGGAAAATGTAACCTCTTCAGATCTGTTTTTTATCTACAGATCAAAACTGTTTGTTTTTTTCCCCAGCTAATTTTTACGTCCATTTAGCATAAAGAGAAAAAAAGTTTTTTCAATAAGCAGTTCAAGGAAGTCTGAGAGTTTGTACTCTCAGAAATTTAAAAACAAACATTTTCATAAAATAAATGAATAGAGAAAACACAAACAACCAGGATAAAAGGCTTATTTTGTTCTTTGGAGTGCAACACTAAATAATTAAGTGTATTCCACTTACAATTTAATGATAGAAAATATTTTTAAAATAACTTCAAATCCTATCACTGGAAATACTTAAATTAATACTGAGAGAAGTTTTATTAGCCAACCTTGTGCTTAAAATGATACTTTTGATGGAAAATAGACACTTCTCTAGTTTCAATACTCACCTTGTCTGATGCACAAAGTTAAGATTTACAGTTTAATTGTCATTCAACTCTTTAGAAGTTTTATGATATGAGCAAAAATATATTTAGAGATGACACTGCTTGTACAAAAAGTGTCCAAAAAAAGTTGATGGAGTAGAAAAACGGAGAGCAAGATACAACGGCCTAACTAAATCATCGGCCTCTGGCTCCAACAGCACAGTTCAAACACAGAGTCACTTTATTAGGAAAACCTGGTCAAAAAGCCTCAAATGTTGGCAGAATAAAATGACTTTATTATATTATTTTCCAAGCTTCCTATGAACTCTGTTGAATTAGTTGAATCATTTTAAAGGGGCTGAATAATTATGCAATCACTTGAGCCATGTTAAATGTTTTTATTTGTCCTTTTTTTTCATTGTAGATATCAGTTTTCATTTTGACTTATTTTTGGTCATTTTTTATTAAAATTATTGTATTATATATGTTGATTATGACTGATTTATAAACAATTTTTTTTAGTTTGATAATAATTATGGTAAAACCTCTAAGGGTGTGAAATGAATGGTTTTCTCAAAAATCAATTCCACCTACTAAACATAAAAGCAGCAGCTTCTTTTTATTGGTCTTTCTGGGGAGATTTTTCTCTTTTTAATCGACTTCAGAAAAACAAAGGAACCCTGTCGTAAGAGAAAGTAAAAGACAGGAAGAGAGAGAGAGATTTACACAAATGAAGGAAAGAAAGGAATCCCCACAACACAGAGCAGGAGGAACCCACTTTCCACTTGAAATCAGTTATTTAGAAGCCAGACTAAATCAGAAATGACATTATTGGTGGGTAACAATCTCCTGATTAACCCGGGTGTCTAAGCCGTCCCGCTGATTCTGCTGCTCACTTCATTTACAGTAACGATTTCCTCACAGCCGGCCAAAGAGCCGGTCAGAGCGAGGAATCTAATCTGCTTCCTGCTGAGGGATCTATACCGCCATCCAGTAACCGCCATTACAAGCTGCTGCACCCCCCACACAGTGAGCTAGTCTCAGGGTAAAGCAGTGTGATGCAGGTCCGGCAGGATGGGTGGACTTTTGGGGGGTGTTGCCCGCCCGCAGAGTGAGCCGTGCCCCCTCCTGAACTGGAAGTTTTCTCTGTTTTTTACTTTGACCTCAGAGTTGCCATCTTTCTATTATTCCTATTTCAATTTCATACAGTAGGAACTCCCGCACTTCCTGTATCTGTGCCCTCTGTCAGTGAACTTTACAACAATTGATTTCCTAGCCAACAGCTAATAGCAATTGGCCAATAGGTTGCCATTGGCAACATGAGAAACTAAACCTGACTGCACTATTTTATTATTTTCTTGAGAAGTGACTTGAGACGGCATTTGTTATCTCACTGCAAAAACACAAAATCTTACCAGGTAATTTTTGTTTCTATTTATCACACTTGAAATAAGACAAAACTAGCTTAAAAGTAACTTTTCAGCAAGACATAAAAACTCGTTTTAAGTAAGTAATTCCTTAATATTGATGAAAAAATACTTGTCCTTTCTTCAAACAAATTAACTTATAACATGGGAAAAATGTCTTGTTATAAGTTTAAAAAGTCTGCCAATAGATCAAATACTTTTTAAAATCAATATTAAGCAATTAGTTACTTGAATCAAGCTTCTAAATCTTGCAAAAAAAGTTATTTGTAAGGTAGCTTTGTTGATTTCAAGTGAGCTAAGATATTTGCACTAGAAACTAGACAAAAAGCACTGGGTAAGGTTTTGTGTTTTTGCAGTGTTGGTGCTATGTAAATAAACAGAACTGCCCTTAACTGAGTCACATTGGTTGTTGGAGGCATTTAGGCAAAAGCACTAGCTGGAACTTAACAGTTGGTGAAATGCCTCTTTTTTTTTTAAACGAGTGTCTAAGTGAGCAACTCAGGACCAGACTTTTTTCTACGTCTAAATATTCAGATTCAAGAATCCTTTGCCTCTCTTCACAGACTCCACAGAAAGCCTTTTGCTTTGTTCCCGCTGCACTTGATGAAGTTTCAGCCTTCTCTAATCACAAGACTTAATGTGTGCTCAAAGCGAGAAAAGGGATTTTATCCAGTTCACTTCACCGTGCCTGTGAAGTAACTTACATCGTCGCTGAAGCATGAAACCATATTTTGGAGTAATCCCCAGAAGGTCACCTGTTAATTTCTTGGCAGTCCAGCCTGTTAGAGGGCCCTGCAGCTGAATGAGGCCGTGAATGACTAGTAGGCTGTTGTTTTTGTTCACTGCAGAACTTCAGAGCAAAGCAGTTTAAGCATTCATGACATCACACTTTCCCCCATTATCTTTTGAAAAGTCCCAGTCTGTTGAAGAAACTCTGTGTTGCCATGTGTCTGGTCTCTATTCTAACCTTTTTTTGCTTCTATTCTCTAATTTGTTCTCAATATCTGAGTGTAGACATCAAGGTGGTTCATGTCCTAACAGGGTTTACGGTTCAGTATTAAGGTGGATTTGGGTTCTAGAGCATCTCCCTTATGTACATCTACGAGATCATTGAGTCAGAACTGGCATCTATTTATTTTGTTGCTTAACTCTTGCAAAGATAATTCAAATGAGTAGCAAAACTACTAGCTGATACAATGAATGAACACAATACACTGCCCTGCAGTACTCAGACAGTTTCAGTACACCTGAAACCACTGACATAATTTCTACAAAAATGAGGTTGCAATCTTGAGAGAGCCTTTTGGTGTTGCTGATTAAGACGTAGGACTTATGAGTTCCTGGTTGTGCTTGGAGCATATTTCTAAAACCTGAGAGTGAATAAATGAGGAAAGTTGTGGATCCCAGTACCGTTTGGAGAGCGCCAAGGCCACGGGCAAAGGAAAGACAGAAACAGGAAAGTGTGCTTGTGGAAAAAGCTTCAGTTGAAAGTTAGAGAGATGTTAAAGAATGGCAAATAAAATAGAAGAGGAATTCTTCCAATATTCCTTGTGGTTTTTTATTTTTTTTGTTGTGAAATGGTCTTGAATTTGAATTAAAACATTTCCCTGTTCAACTGAAGTTGTCAGCAGAGCCTTTTCTCCAGAGGCATCCTCACAATGTTCAAAGGCGACCACCCATTATACACAACAGTACCTTGGTAACGAGAACTTTTTTTTCTTTTTTCCCCCTTCAAATATAGTTAATATGAATGTACACTGACAATAAAGAGCAGCATTTCTGGCAAAATACAAGCATATTAAAGGTGATTTCTTGGCTTTGTGTGGCTCTTTGCAGGTGCTTCTGCTTATTCCCTCAGACGTTACTCTTTACTGTCTATAATTTTGGGACTAGTTGTCTGTTTATCTTTGTATGTGTACAATAGTATTTTCTAGTGGTATCTCCTGTGCTTCTTATGAAGACTTTTATCGGTACTAACCTCGGTCTGAACTTATGTCTGCTCTCTCCACATTTATATGAAGATCCGTCATCTTGAAACTTCTTAGGATAGAAACGTTCCGGATCAAGCTTCCTCCACCTTGTCCACTTCAACTCCGCCGTCTTCAGGACCTCTCCTGCCGCCCCACTCCTCTCAATCCTCGGATCCAGAGACTCACCTCAAACCCGCAACCTCTTCATGAACTAAGCTCCAGTATTGCCGCCTCCGCACCCGAATGCGTCTGACGTCCTTACCGTCAAGACTTTAAGCTAACTCCCACTCCCAAAAACAGTCTACATCATAATCATCTCACAAACCTGCAGCTGGCTTTCCTCTCTTCCACCACGTGTTTGAACATGTGGTGGAAGAACAAAACAGCATTTCTGTATCTTGTAAATTTTGTAAAATAAACCAATTTTTCACTTGCCTTCTGCTTTCGAGTGTGACTCTGCATGTGGGTCAGGAAACAGCCGACAAAGATATAAGAGGCATGAGGATAGGTTGTAGAGGGGAAGAGGTGAAATAAGATTGAACTGTCTTGTGTTACTTACGGCTAAACAAGTAAAACCGATTGGTTTTGTTTCCAGGAGTTGCTGACGGATTGATAAAACCAGTTTCTTTACTGTCACTCTGCCAAGTTACCCACTGCTATTGAGGGACGTTCAATCCCCCTGTCCTCATGGCCTGCTTAGCCGCAAAGACTAAGATGAGAGGAAGAAAGTCTGAGGTATTCTTGCTCCACTGTCATGTTGCACTCGCACTGGTCAAGACAATGGAGGCGCGGTGGGAGCTGCATCCTGAGTGTAAAGCTTAGAAGACTGCAGCAAGAGAACGGGACGCCTGGAGGAAAGAAATGTCGGACAAAACTTGCCTGTGTGTGTGTGAGAAAGAGAGAGAGAGCGAGGGTGTGAGTAAGTAGAGTAGATTGATGAAACCGTCGGCTCCAGTACATCATTCATGTTGCCCACTGCCTACTGTGGGATATCGCTCTCTCATACCCACACAAATACACAGACCCACTGTGAATCTCAGCACTTTCCTCACCGGCCACTCCCTGCAGACTATACATCACCATGGAGATATACCCCTGCAGCCCCCAGCAAGTTATAGAGCTGACACACGCATACACGCCGGCCACCATTCATCACTCCAGCTGTGGAACAATCCCAGAGACAGTTACAGCTTGACATATTGATGACAGCAATACATACCACACACACACACACACACACACCCCACACACACACACACATACACAGATGTAGCTCAGAAGTAAGAGCTTCTATAGATCAACAAAGTTACCATGACTGCTGAACTCCACAGCTAACCAGCTGGAGACCCAGCCTGGTAAAAACCAGCCTCTTGTTCTACGCTTTGCTTCGTTCAGACGGTCTGAACCCGCAGTTATGGAGAAGCAGTTACTTTCTACAATCACTAGGGGTGGACTCTGGATAAAATCAAATCCAGTTGTCTTAAATTTCAACAATCGCTAACATTTGGCCGTTAGCGACTGGGTAAAATTGCTAAGTGTTAGCGACTTTAATTATTCAATACTTCAAAGTGTGTGGCAGCTTGATTGTGGAGGAAGCTACACTATGAAGTTTAACAAAAAAACTGCATGAGCTGCAAAGAACCAGCATGGACTTCCAAAGAGCTCAGAAATCACAACTTCACAACTCTTGCTTCCATTCACTGATTGGCCGGGACGAATTGCATCCTGAGAAATCCAGCTTATTGGTTGAATTCCTAGGCGGAGCGTAGGAAGGCAACTTCTGCAGACGTAAAGTGTGTTTTTGTGTGTGAAATGTTTTTCACAGTTTATTATTGTCACTAGGCTGCAGGGTATGCATAGTTACAGTTTGAAAGCTGCCAAAAATGTCTTCCATAATGTTTTGATAATCTAATCCCTTAATGAGACGTTAGAGAAAGTCCCGTTTTCTACTGTTGTTGATTGTGATCACAGATTTATTTGCCTGCTTTTACTGGATTGTTTTAGAAGCATTTTGCTGTTTGTGGCTTTGGCTTTATTGCAACACAAGAATGTCTAAAAGAAGTGGAAAACTGTGGAAGAGTTTAATGTTTCTTCTCGTTCATTTCAAAAGTGAAACTCATAGAGATCAATTACACGCCGACTAAATATTTCAAGTCTTTGTTCCTTGTAATTCTGATAATTACAGCTTGCAGATAATGAAAACCCAAAATTAAGTGCCTTGAAAAATTAGAATTGGAATAAAATGATCATAGAAGTGATATTTTAAACCAAAATCTGAGGCATCTGAGGAGTGTTCATTTCTTACTGCATCAGCTATAAATCTCTAAAATAAATGAATTTCACTTTCTGAAATGAGGAACAGGTAATACTGAACTTACTACAATAATAACTATAATGTACCAGAAGCTTATGTTATAATTCAGGTTCAAATCTTTCAGCAATAGCAGCATCAATACAATAACCTGTTTATTTGCTGTTACATCCTGGTACTGGTTGCTAATTTGCTTACATTTTTTGACCTGTTGTATGTCCTTTATTCAAATTAACGACCACTACTATATTTGGGATCTACTTGAAAACAAACAAACAAAAATAACACACAAATGAATTATTTTTTAAATAAAATTGTAAATAAATTCAGGAAGGCAGTCTTTGAACCATATGTGTGCCAGCTCTGTTAACCAAGAGCTGCAAAAAAAAATGTTTTTAATAAATGGGAAATTATTATTCATACTCAGTAGAGCCTGACAGCAGCATTTGTTGCTAATAAGCGTGGGTCATTATTTTAATAAGGGTTAATGAGGGTGGTGGGGCCAGATTTTATATATATATATTTTTCATCACAAAGGATCGAGACTGAATGACTTACTGGAGTAGTTTTAACATATTTACCCAAATCTTCCATTTCCATAGAAAAAAAAAATCCCACCAATATAATCTAGTAATTCAGGAACAGCTTAAATTATGTGCCTTGGCTACCAAGAAATTCATTTTCATTTACTGTTCTGGATCAATTTTTACCCCCTTGGCAATTAATCCGTTTACTACGTATCAACAAATTTCCATCTTGTTCCCGCCTTGTTCCATTTCATACCTGGAAACTCACCATTTCACACCTAAACTGGGCCACATCACTTCATGAATGTTGCCTATATTTGATTTTCTATAACATTTGTTTTGACAAATTTTCCTGCAGCAGACGAGTACAGAAAATGACTTTGAATTCTTGGTTATCTGTGAATGTAAACAAAGGAAATAAAAGGTAAATGGCATCATTTCAAGCAGAAACAATCCAGACTGGTGTGAAATTGCAAAATGTGACCAGACATGTTCCGCCATTTGAAAACTGCATTTGTTGAAAAAAAAAAAAAACATGGGTCCATTATTAGTAGTAAGATATAGGAAGTTTTAAAGCTGTTATGGTTACTCTGGCTGTCCAGTGGTGGGAACACTTCCGCTAGCAGAGCTAATTTTTCATTTAGCTCTTTAGCGGTTTTTTTTGCTAGCTTTGAAAATATCTATTACACTTAGCTTCCCCTAAATTTAAATTTCCAGATAAACTATAAAGCACTAACTTACCTGATGTTTTGGCAATTTTCCCTTTTTATTTTATTTTATTTTATTTTTTTTTATTAAAATGGTTTGTGATATTCTTCCAGAATATTCTTGTATAACAACAGTCTCAAAACAAGCACTACTCACATTCTCCACCCATTTTTTCTGTACCCAGAATGCATCACTGTGGAACTAGTGATGCTTTTAAAATCCACTAATGTTCTGCATGTTTTCTTACACTAGCCCTGCTGTGGTTCAGTTAGACAAGCTCAGCTACAGAGTTAGCAAAACTCAACAACTAGAGAACTGTTCCAAAGAACGACTTCCTGGAAGTGAAAGCCACACAGGTAAGTGTGTAATTATGAAACTGACCCTGTTGAAGTTAGCGCTTTAGCATTAGCTTTTCCTGAATACCGTGTTAATTTAGTGTTAGCTGAACTAATGTTTATGCTAAGTGCTTTACAGTTAGCTCAACTGAGATTTTAGCTAGCAGTGCTGCCTCTTCCTATCTGTGTGCAGTCAGCTCTCTAAAAGAAAACTACAACACTTCAACTGGCTTTAAAAAAGAACAAATTCAACTACCTGTCTAGTCTAACTCTCAGTGTGATGTTAAAATTGAAGGAAAACTTTCATCTCTAAAGCTATTTTCAAATTAAACACATTTGCTTGAAGACTAAACTTAGAAGGTGTTCACTTTAGATGATTTATAAGATTCTCATGTTGCTGAAAGTTCTTCTTATGTTTTAAAAAATATCTGAACCGCTAACTTGGATCATGTCACCCTTTTTTTTTTTTTCTGCATGTGTACATTTTGATAGAAACTCCAGGCAAAAATGGCGATACCATTGTGTATCTACTCCTGGTTGTCAAACAGTGAGAGTCCCATGCTGGCCCATGCCTTGCTTCACACCATAAGTGGTTCAGTGAGTCGACGTATTTGTGTACAAAGGGACAACACACAATCTGAAATGTAAAATTTGTCCTAACACACTTTCACAGGTTCATAAAGTCCGACGTCCCATGGCCCATCCTCGTCTTTCCTCTCTGCAGTATTTGGATTGAATCTCCTCTTCTCTGCCACACACACACACGCACAGAGGCATAAGCACTTTGCTGTCAAGCCCTATTTCACACAGATTGCCATGGGATGGGAGAGTTATTACAGTGAAGCAGCTCAAGAGAGGCTTCACGGTGACTGTGATGAGAGGCCGAAGCAAAGGCTCCCGATGCTGCAGGTGGTGTTTACCCCTGCAGAGCCGTGTCACTGAAACTCTGTCTTTCAGTGTGTTTGGAATAAAGTGGATGTTTTTTGTTTTTTTTGTCTCACCCTCTTGGATACACCGGGAAGCCATTTTGGAGATGGGAAGCTCGTGTGCAGTTAAGACTGTGGATAGCTTAGTGCTGACTGCTCATTCCTGTGATGGATCTGGTTGTTTGTTGGTGGGGAGAGCCACAGCATGCAGCCTTTCTCTGTCACACATCTGTGTTCAGAGTCTGCCTTATTGATTGTTTAACATTTCTGTTTGGGTACAACTAAGATGACTTTATACATTTTGTTAATTTAATTTTATCTTTTTAAATCATATCACAGTGATGTAAATCCTTTTGTACGAGCCATATTTTGTCTCTTTTTCCTCAGTTCTGTACGGCAACTTCATGTTGGACAACTTTAGGCTCTTACCTCTCAGATCTATCAGTAACTGTCCCTGGTTAATCTCTGGTTTTCAGATATTTTATAACAAGCTTCACTTTGGTGAATACCACCTTGTCCAAGTAGCTCTGACGGCCATTACATTGGAAAATGTGTTCTGTTTGTCAGACCTCATCAGAAAAAGTACCTATTTAAAGTAACCATTAAATGGGTGTTAATACTTCTCATTTAGCCCATTTTTTGTATTAGAAATGTTTTTGGGATTTTTTGTCTGATGTATGATTCTGGTTTTAAACGACATGTTTTCATTAGCTTTAAGTAAAATATCATCACAATTAACAGACATGAAGGTTTTCAAACATTTATTTGTGTGTAATTCATCTATATAATGTGCTTCGGTTGGTGATAAAGTTGATTAAAGTAATTGATTTTCAGTCACTTCCTAATTCATTCAAAGGGTCTGTATAACTACATTGGGGCTTTCAAGTTTTTTCTGCGGATCATCATGAACAAAATAAAAACTTTAAATTGAAACTGCATCGGATGAGAAATGTGATTCAGTCATTTGGTCCATTTTTACTCTGAAGCAGAATTTTTTTCACATTTAGAGTTAGATAAATTAACAGAATGCTCACCTCTAAGTCAACTGAGTTAGAAACTCAGTGAGGGGTTTTCAAAATCCATTATGGATGCCTTGTAAATTAAAAATAATGACACGTACCAACGTATTATTCTCTGTGCAGTAAAGCTGTAATATCTCCATAAAGGAGGCTAGAATCCAAGATCCAAGTAATGAGAGAACAATGAAACATGATGAAGAAGGATTTTCCAAAGGAATGCTGCAACCTTCCCATATCTGCCCTTTACAGAATGTCAATTAATGACTTTCAACTGCAAACAATGGCCTCACAAGGTGCTAGTAAGAAGATGTCAGGAATAACACACATTCTGACCTGAGCTGGTACTCAGTAAAACTGGAGAAGTACATCTTGGACAGAGGCCTCACATAACATCAGGGCTCTGTAGCGTAAACCTAAGAGTTGACTGCAACAACTTCACAAAGCAGACCCGATATAAAAGTGGCAGCCGCCCAACACAGAATCACATTTAGGGAGAGCTGGAGAGCATCGGGGTCTCAAAGACATCATAGTGGCCAAAATGAGTGAACACATGGGTCAATACCAGAGCAGAGACCAAACAGGAACTGACAGTGACACCAGAGCATCTGCTGCTGTTTGACAAAACAATCACCAAACAGAAGAAGTGAGGCTTTGCCTGGATTTCAGCTTAAGGAACTGTGTGACTCAGTGACAATAAAATTACACAACAGGAACATCATGCAGAATTCAACAGGAATTCAACATGAAAATTAGCACTAACACTGTGGTGGATGCCGACTCATTTGTCAGCTCTTGGCTATGGATGAGATCAAGTTGAATCCCATGAGAATTTCTTGAGACATTGACTTGAGTCTGAGATTTTGACTCAAGGTGACCTGGACATACTGCAAGAACAAAGAAATGTTCTTTCACTGACCATGATTTGGATTTTATTCATGTCTTGGAACATGTTTAATGTTTTACTATACTATAAACATTTAAAACTGAAATTTAGTAGTTGTTTTCCAAAAGAAAATCTTAGAATGTTCTGAAAATTTTCACAGCAGAAATCCACCAAACCTAATTTTGTCCTTTAGAGTAAGAAGAATAAATGCTATAAACACAGGGCACTATCTGTTTATTTCACTGATAAAGTCAAATTTAATCAGTGCCAACCTATTTCTTCAAAAATAATTTCTTGGAACATTGATTTCCATGGTTAGTAAGAAACTATAATTTTTTAAGAATAATTCTTAACAGTTTGCAACATATTTTCCTTTTGCATTGTGAATGCAAAAACCAGAGGTTAAATGTATTATGAGTCATTAATCCACCTGATGAAGACATAAAGTTACGATGCAGGAATGTCACTCAGAGTTGATTAATGCAGATTGTTTGGTAACTGTCTTATTTTTTTTATTTCCATCTTTCTGCTGCGATGTATGAAGCAGAGCTGAGTGTATTGTATGTACTAATCTACAGCTGGCTGATTTCCATTAGTCAATGTCAACAGAGAGCATTGAGAAGTGTGGGGGTTGTCAGGTAGCCAAGATTTCTGGAATAGAATCAGCATAATTATTCAAAAGACTGAAATGCTGGTTGAGTAGGATCTCTCAATGCAACCACTGTCACTTTATATTTACATGTCATGGAGACTGAATAAGTTGGTAGCATCTTTGATATGGGCACTTTGAAAAGTTGCAAAGTCAAAAATGAACAATTTGGGTTAATTGGCCTATCATAAGACACAAAAAATGAGAGTTTAGTCTTCAAAATCATAAATGTCACAGTCTCAAAGCAAATATTTATTTAGCCAGCTAAATATACATATTTGACTAAAAACTAAATGTTTCATTTCCAAATAAAATATTTAGCTCCAAACCTAATATGTAGTTAGTTAAATTTCTAGCTTCTGACTAAGTATTTAGTTAGCTTTCTAAATATATAGCTTGATGGCTAAATATTAAGTTTGGAGCTAGTTATTTAGGTTGCTTGCTAAATATGCTTTTAGCTAAAGATTTAGTTTGCTAACTAGCTTTGAGATAAATATTTAGTATGCTAACTATTTTGTAGCTAAATATTTAGCTAGCTAATTAAATTAATGAATTACATGTATGACTTTGAGAAATGAACCTGTATTGTTTTCTCTTAAGTCCCAAATTATTGTGGTTATTTTGTGACTCTGTAAATTTATACAGAAAATGTCTCTTTTCCACACTGGTCATAACATCCATCCATTACCTTCCACCTCCACAAGATCAGGTTGTCGGGGAAACCAAGAGGGAAACCCAAGTGCCTCTTTTCTTAGTGACACTCTGCAGCTCATTAGGGGGGATCCCAAGGCATTACCTCAGGCCAGAAAGTATTTATAGTTGGTTCAGCAAGTTTTGGGTCTCTTCCTATCGGGGATTGCCCGAAAACCCTCCAAGGGACAGAGGCCAAGAGAAATCCTGATCAGAAAACCGAAGCACTTCAACTGCAGAGGAGCAGAGGCTCTAATCTGAGCCTCCCGACGGAACAAGGACCTCCTGAGCTTAGCTCTGAGGCTCAGTCCAAACGCATTTCCGTTGCTTTTATCTAGACTCTCATTCTTTTGGTCACAATCCATATTTCAGGACAAAAGGCAGGGACTAACCTTTGCTTCCTTCCCCTGGACAGACAGATAACATTTGAGAAACTGAGCTGCCAAGTCAGTTTGCTTTGTGAAGAACTCCAACATGGGTTGTTAATTCAATCACATCATCCGGATTCTAGATCTCATTTGATTTTTCTATACAGTTTGGGTCCTTTTTTCACATAACTATAAAATAAAGTGGCAGTGCTGTTCCTCTGTGTTATACAAGGCTGTACAGATGAGTAGATCATGGGTTGGCAAAATACGCCATGCTACCAGGGGATGTGAAAAGTGTTGCAGCCGTGAGCAAAGTTCAACAAGATTTTCAATTAAATATTAATCTTGTCGAAATAATTAAATTTGACAATTTATGCCATGCAAAAGAAAGAACCGTTGACATTTTCTAAAAATGCCAAATTTCCAGAACGTCTTCAGTGTTTTTGGTATATGTAGCTTCTTAAAGCACATCAGCATGGTGACTCCTCAACAATGTTGTGGTAAAAGATTAGGATGTTTTTCAATCATGCAGAATTTCTTAAAGTCATGATATGATTGTCAACCGGAGGCTGTCTCCTCAAAAATAATAATACTACAGCGTATAGACTTCTCCTTGTGGCCTGAAAGAGACCTAGTGCGTGATCGATAATGCAGCCTTCTTAAAATTCAGGACTTACCCAATAATGTGAGTCGTGAAGTCAATATTTGATGGATGGGACAGATTTATTTTTCTGCTGGCATTTAACCTGCAGTGTTGGCCTGTAAGTGTGTGCAGAGGAGACTGCAAAGATTCCAGAGTGGCTCCAAAGCATTCAAACAGTGAGAAGGGGAAGCTGGTCATTACTCCAGAGAGAAAACAAAAGTTTTAATGATCATGTACGTGAATTATTAAAGCCTATGTTTGCAGCATTTAGGGGAAAGATTGAAAGCGCAATAAAAGTAACCATAGTGCAGCTGCAACACTTTGGATGATTGTTGCTTAGATATTATAGCATGATCATTGGTATTTACATGATGACAAGCTTAATGCAAAATTTCCTCAGTGCTCTGCTTCCCTGAGTCAGAGACATTAATCTCCAATCTGGAGTCAAAAACGAAGGGGCACAGCATTCTTATGGTTCTGTTTCTAGATGACTGCATTTCAGATAAATTGTTTTTTTTTAATAGTTATATTGTGTCTATAAATCCAAATCAGGTCTTAAGTTCATTATCTGAGTTTGCCACAGGGTAGCATATGCCATCATCTGAACTGGTTTGTTGATTCCAACAGTGTTTAAAGTTTAGGCCATGTGAAGATCTTCGTAAGCTGTGTCCAATATAGATCCAAATGAAATGTTTATGTTCAGCTTGCTCTTTGCCTTCCCTTCCAGAAACTTCTCCAACTTGGCCTTAACACCCCCAACTTCTTCACTAGCAGCTGATTCCTTGTTGGAAAAAGTGTCAAACTTCATTACACTGGGCAGTGGGATTCCTCAGGGTTGTGTGTTCAGTCCACTGCTGCTTACACTCTTAAAACAAAGGAATCTCTATTTAAACATAAGAAACTCCTAATCATCAAATTTGATTATGATACTGGTGGTACCACACTTTGACCACACTCATGAAAATAAGGCATAAATATTCAGCAAGAAAGTCAAATAGCTGGAAGGCTGAAGCAGAGACAGAAACCCAGCGCTTAGCATGGATAAAACAAAGTGAACTTCTGGAAGCTACAATATGGACACAGAGCTGTCAGGATCAACAACCATGCAATAAAGCAGGGGTGCTCAAGTTCAGTCCTCGAGAGCTACCGTCCTGCAACTTTTAGATGCAGCCTTACTCCAACAGACGGGCATCAGCTCTGAACAGGCCTGGTAACGTGCCATTCATTTGATTCAGGTGTGTTGGAGCAGGGGTGCATCTGAAAGTTGCAGGGTGGTAGCTCTCGAGGACTGGACTTGAGCA
>CAEFZY010021360.1:0-10745 GCA_903066815.1 Brachyrhaphis roseni | reverse complement strand
CAGTCCACAACTGTGGCAGCACTGCAAGCAGGAACACAGGGGCTAGAAGCAGGTAGCGCACAGCAAACGAGTGGAGATAGCAACAGACTGACAAACATTGACGAGGACCCGACGAGGAACACAGGACACAGATGGGACTAAATACACAGAGGGTAATCAAGGGAACGAGACACACCTGGGATCAATCGAGGGAAGACAGGACAACACGGAGAGCACAGAGACACCGAACTAGACATGAAAACACAGAAAAACTCAAAAATAAACACGGAAAAAACACAGATCATGACACTTGTATCAAAGTATGCTTTTTGTGTTGCAGAATATGATGTGGAACTCAGAGTTTGTGCCATTTTGCAGCATCAACTGCAAACCAGCTGCATTAATGAGCTTTAATAACAGGTCAAAGGCTCCTCCAGCCCCTGCAGACAGGTGCTATCATTTCACTCAGCACTGCCTCCGGGTTACAACCGGGGACTGCCCCACTGCGGCTCGAGGATACAGTTGCTCAGAAACCATAAACCTCTCCTCCCACAGTCCAGGGGCAGCCCCCTGAAGTAACTGATATCACAGGAGGACAGTCGGTGTTTACCTCCAGCCATGGAAACAGACCCACGCTGGCGTCTTTTCACATGGGATTCAGACACAGTGAAACAGGATTCCGGGTCTATTGTTAACCTCCCCGGTCAATTTTCAAAGCTCTGTAATCTTTAAAGGATTTTGATCACAAAAGGAGAAACGGATGAAAGTCGCGAAGATTGCCAAAATTTATCTTCTTCCTCTTCTGAGTCCTCATGCGGTTGTACTCCTTCGAACACACGCGCTTTATGTCGTGTGTTCAAAATCATTTTTCAGCTGGCATCACTACTTATCTTCCCACCTAATATCTTCCGCTTACGCCCACCTCGGTGAGTCGTGTTAAGCAGGAAGAAGACAGCCGGACGGTGAACCAGTTGGCAATAATCTGTTCATGTAATCTTCACATTCCAGTTGCCCTGGATGCTGATCCTTTAATGTTTGAAGGCAGCAACGCATATGGTCTCAACAAATTTCAGGCAAAGCAGGATTTAAGACTTAGGATGCATTAACACTTTAAAGTAAGGAAAATACATTATCTTTACTGCCTCAAGGTTCATGAAGCTCTAAGCCCCGAAAGACGGCAACACTTGAAAATGCAATCAGCGGGTTATAGCTCTTGTGGCTCTTTAGTTGAAGGCCTCCAGGAGATTAACACAGTGGATCTGAGCTGTTCAGTCAAGTCATGCTATGCATTTAGTTTTGAAACAGGGGTTCCCACTTTCCCCCCCCCCCCAAGGGTTATGGTTGTATTTTAATGATTTCTTCATCCTACAGGTCTGACAGTAATCAAGCTGATCTGTGGCCTGTGAAACTAAAATAAAAATATACTGTACAGCAATTTATTCACAATGTAACAAGAAAGGTGATTCCTTTTCTATACAGGGCTGGACCTGGGGAGCTACTGTGTACCAATACATAGAAAGAGATTAAAAGAGATTTCTGCTTTGTTATTCAGCTTCTATTTTTTTTTTTTTTTTTTTTACATTTTTATAAAGAGCATGGACATAGCATACAATAATCATTTTCAATATTGGTCTTTAAAAAATACATCTTAACAATTATTGACATTTACAGACACTCACTTAGGTATTGAGAGATGTCAAGACACATGTTCAGTAACCATTAACAATAAACATATCAATGTTTTGTTTTTTTTTGGCTTTGTTTTGTTTGTTTTTGGTAAAAACTGAAACTTGATAATTTTCTGAGAAACAAAAATTACCATATCTAGGAATACTTTCTTAATTTCATCACTACTTATATCTTCCAGTCTTTTTAATAACTCTGAAAATATTTATAAATTCAGGCAAATTTGTTTGCCTGTATGTACCACTTGTCTTAATATAAAGATTGGGCACAAAAACATGACGACAGGTTGAATTGAAACGTCACATTTTAGGTGACAGGTGTTTAACCAATGACAAAAACATACAAAAAACGCTCTGACCAATCATAATGAACTAGATATCAAAAGAGGCGGGACTTAACGGTGCCTCTAGCCGTGCCTGGTTATCGCGTACAAAAGCCCAGAGGAAACTAAAGTTTACTGCCAATGAAACTCACAGAATGAATGGGACCGCTTATTCCAACTTTGACAACCAGGAACATGTTTTGAAACTAGGAGAGACGTTTGAGAAACACCCTAAAAGTGCCTACCACACGGTCCGATGTAAGTGGCTTTTCGACTCAGTAGGTGACGTCTGCCGTTTACTTTGGCTAGCATGCAGCACGCTAGTTAGCCTGTAAGCTACACATCCGGAGTTTGTTCTTGGCTTGAACGGTTGCTAGAGCAGCCTTCCTGGTGATTTATTGCAGTCGAGCTGCTTCCCCTGTCTTCTTAAAAAATGATAACCATTTCAGACTTATGTGTCATTTAGCTTTTAGCTATTAAAAACTACTACTGTTTAACTCTGTCGAAATGGAAGCTAATGTTAGCGCTGCCTCAGACTGTACTCTACCACCACCTTGTGGTAGAGGCTTTCTACTACACCATTTGTGGTCGCTCTCGTTTTAAACAAACTTTAAAGTAACCATAGCTATAAATGTCTTCCTGTTACAATTGTCCAACCAAATATCCTCATTTCCCTCCACAGATGATTTCAAACCAGCTTCTATTGATACAACATGCGAAGGAGAGCTTGAAGTGGGAAAAGGAGAGCAAGTCACTATTACTTTACCGAATTTAGAGGTTAGAAATTACAAAAAGGAGTTTGACTTGGTCAAGGTTTCAGTAGATTATTTGACTAGCTGAAAACAATTTATTGGAGTTGTTTTTTATTCTTTGCTTATTTATTTATTTCCCTCTTGACTTGTAAGGGTTCAAGTGCTCCAGTCACAGTGTTCAAGGGATCTAAGAGACCGTACATGAAGGAGTGCATCCTCATCGTGAACCATGACACAGGAGAGTACAGGCTCGAAAAACTCAACAGCAATATAGCTGTCAAGAAAACAAGGTGAGCTAAAATAGCTGTGTGTATGTTTAACAACCAGAGTCTTTTTAGAATTGTGGTATTTATGGTCAAACATATGTAAAAAGGGAACAATTTTTGTCTTTCTTCACCTGGCTTTCCAGAGCTGAAGGCAGCAGTAAAATTCACTCTCGGCTAGAGCAGCAAACAAGCCGTTTGAGCCAGCAGATGAAGGGAAACGGCAACAATAAGACCTCAACCAGCTCCAAGAGCTCTCCCCCCAAGGAGAAAACGTCTCCAGCGTCTCCAATGGATGACATTGAAAGAGGTGGCGTGCCAAACTACTTCAGTGAAAAGTCCACATGCAGAGGAGAGTGTTGCCAAGTCTCCTGGTTTTTATATTTCCCTCTTTAACTTGCGTCGTGTTTCTGCAGAACTGATGGCGGAAGCGCGCGTCATGGATCAGATGAGCAGCAGCGACAGCTCCTCGGACTCCAACAGCTCGTCGTCTTCGAGCAGCGAAGACAGCTCCAGCAGCAGCGACTCGGACGACGAGCGTAACCCTGCGCCGCCACCGCCTCCCGCCCCGACCAACCAGAGCATGCCTGTGATAAGCACCGGCACCAATCACGTGACAAGTCTTCACCAGGAGAGCGGAGGAGGCCTCATTATGAACACGCTCAGTAAGTCTCTCAGACCACTTTTGAAATTGATCTCCTTGGTGTTTTTGTTGTTGTTTTCGATCGGTGCAGTGCAGTGGTGTAATGATTGGATGATTGGACTTTATTATATTTATCTTTAGAATCCATTTATCTGTTTGCTATTTAATATATATTTTAAACGAGGGATAAATGAAGGTTTGTCATTGTGTTTCAAGATAAATCTGGAGCATATAAAACTTTTTTTTTTTTCACACTGGAAGTAATTATCTGGTCCATGCAAATATTTTCAGCAGCACCTTTGTACAATTTCTATCTTTTTGCATAATATTTTCTTTAGTGATTGACTACAGCAGCAGGGGAGGCTGAACTGCAACTAACATTTATTTTAACGATTAATTGGATAAAATCGGCACATTCTGCAATTTGTTTAACAACTTAAGCCATTTTTTTTTTACATTATTAAAATGATATTAAGTAGGGAAATGATTGAACCCATTTTCTAAAAGAAGACAATAATGTTATTGGTTAGAATGCAATAACATTCTAATGATCATTGATCATTTGTAGCAAAGGATGCACCTAGCTAGTAAAATACTTAAAACATCAACATGTGAGAAGCTCAGAGCTTTCTGCTCGACTTAACATCAGTACAGTGTAGGGCAACTTGCTTTTGATTAACCAATCAAGAGTTGGATAGCAAAGGCGCTTAGTTGGAAGATTCTAGGTAGAAAAGGCAGACAAAGTTGTTTAGTTTGTTTTTTATCAGAAGTTCAAAATATATATTTTTCTACACAGTCAGAGCTTTATTTCTGCTCTGACTGTGTTCTTTCTCCAAATGGCCATTTTCCAGCCTATGCTCCAGTTAATGATTAATCATTTGCTAAATTAGTTGAGGATTATTTCAATAATCGATTAATCAGATTAATCGTTTCAGCCCTACTTCAGTTGGGCTCCACCATAAACCTTTTCTCTATTTACCACATTAACCTCTCGTGTGCTTTAGTGCCTCACTGAGCCGCCAGCAAAACAACATTTTCCTGCATTAATTCAAACTGTAGTAGAACGGAACATTGCGGTTTTTGTTTTTCCCAGTACCTCCAACCAGCGCTGTAGTTAGCCTTGTTGGTTAAAAGGCGTCTCCCAGTTTTTTCCTCAATGTACTCAGGATGTTAACAGAGCTTAAAACGTCCAGCTGCCGCTCAGGTGAGCAGCTGCAGGGAATGGCTGTGTGTGGTCATGCAGCTAGAAGAAAAGCAACAATTATAGCAAATGTGAATGGGTCCATTTGAATCTTTTTTTTTTTTTAATGGAAGTGAGTTATCTTTGAATAATTTTCTAGTTTCAGTTATATGAAGATATGCATTATTGTCATTATTTTGGCAGTAAACGCAGGATGAGGGTGAATGGCTAAATAACTCTTCACTGTCTAAGAACAAAGAGCTTCCAGGAACACTGTGGTTAAATGTTAGTGCTTTAATCTGCAGAACGCAGCACTACTTTCTAATCTGGGGATGTCGATGATGAAACATTAAAATTGCGCAACGTGTGCAGAATTATATTTCAAGCTTGGAATTGCTCCAGATTTATTGCTGTGAAGTGACGTTTACGAGCTTGTTGACAAATTGTTGTGTGAATTAAACCTCGGGTAAGAAAATGGGTCTGACATGTAGCTGGGTTATAAACACCCACTGACAGATTCTGTCAAGCAGCTAAGCGGTGCATTCTGGGATTGGTAGTTCTAGCAGGAAAATAAACCTGTATGGTTTTTTTTCTCTCTCCAGAGAACGACCTCCAGCTGAGTGAATCAGGCAGCGAGAGCGACTGAAGATGAAGTCCGACCTGTCTGTTTTTGTGGCTCCTGTGAAGTGTGACTGTTATTTACATATCCACTGTCCTGTTAGACATGCTGCTTCTCTGCCAACAAACATAACATTTCATCTCGCTCTGCTCATGTGAAAGTTTGTGTGACGCCTCTTTTCACCGTGACTTGGTGCTGGAAATCAAATGTTTTTGTTTTTATATATATTTCACTCGATGCCTTAACCCCCAGGGTTAAACTGATCAAGGAAACAGAAGGGGCATAATTTGAGAAGCGATTGTGAAACAAAGACCGATGTGGTGTCATCTTAAAACCACCGACTAGACTTCTGCATTTCAGCCCGGCAGCATTGCCTACCACGGTTGTGCCTTATTGCTTTACACCATCTATTTGTGTTGCATGACTATATCTGTTAATTTAAAAAAAAAAAAAAGTTTTAATCTTCAGACATCGTACTTTGCTACTGCCTTAAATCGCTGCGGCTGAGAGTGTTTAAATCCAGTTGTTACTGCATTATCACTCAGTGGACTTAAGCGGCTTTGTCGCTTTAAACCTGCAATACTTGAATCTAGTTATTTATCTTAATTTTTTTTCTTCTTCTTTTTGACTGGAAATGAGTTTATTTTGTATTTAGTTTCTTACCCAAGAAATTGGAAGTGTAAGTTACAAGCTGTACTGCAGAGACAGAGGTTTATTCTTCACCTGAGTGAGTCTTAAAAAGCTTAATGTGCCTCATTTCCTTGTTCCAAGTTCTTCACAACTTCCTGCCTTTTCTTTTCCCTTTTTTTTTTTTTTCCAAAAAATCCTTTGTCACCGCTAAGTTGTCTCGACAAACAGGAAACTGAGAAGCCTTTGGCATCGAAACCATCCGAACACAGAGGTTGAAGCAGATGTCTTTTGAAATGGAAAAGTGAAATGTATATGTAGCATAAAGATCTTTATCAATATTAAAGATTTTAATTGTTTCTGAAGTGTATTTTCTATTTGTGCTACTAATAACTGTCAAGACATTACTTATCGTTATTTGCGTGAGGGTTGTAGGTATGAATAAAAGTATACCAAAGTTACCTCACAACTTTCCTGCTTTTTGACATTCACAATCAGGGGATAAAACAAAATGCAGCATAGAAAAACAGATTTTTCTGTTTTTTTTCTAAAGGGCAAAAATAAAATGCTTATTTTAGCTTTTGACTTGCTGAATGAATGCAAACCAATGTTGGCATCAAAAAGCACCTTTTTTTTATTTTGCAGGTTTTAAAAAAAAAATGTATATAGGCTATGGTACTGAAACAATTTAGAATCTTAAAGAAGTTTAAGGAAATAATCTTCAAGAACTGCTTTTAAAAAATCAGCATATAAGCACAGGTGAGCATTTCTGGTTTAAACTTTTGTGCGAACACAATGAAACAAATGTATTTAGGCCCGATTGTAATTGTACTGTTTCTTCTTATTTTGTCTCCTGACAAATGAATTGGCTTTTTGGGGGCTTTATCACATTCAAAAACTCATCAAAGATGGCGGATGCGTCAAGACTGCAAAAAATTTACGTATTGTAAGGTCATCACAAAAATCGCTAAAGAAACGGCTTAACAGCGCCACCTGGCAACTTTCAAAAAAACCCTCTGCATTGACCTGGTTTAACGCACCTGGACCAAATGATGGCTCCTTAGAAGGCCTAAGAAGAACATTGACATGCTGAAAAGGTTGTTACTGCCTTACTTCATTGTAGAGATATGAAATTTAGTACACTTGTCGAGCTCCCCAAGAGAAATTAAATTAATGTCATAGTGCTAGTCAAACAGAAAGTCAGCCATTTTGGATTGAAGTTCTGATTTTGACCCCATTTGGCCGTTTACAGACTTTGCATTGATCAAACTCCTCCTAGGGATTTCGATCGATAGGCATCAAACTTGGTCAGTTTGTTCACAAGGCATGGCCGATTAAAAGTTATCAAAATTTTGAGTTTTCGTGCATGCTGAAGGAGAGTTGCCTGAGGTCAAAGTTCGCCTATTTGCCATGAAACATCAAGGTGCAATAACTTCCACAGGCAAGCTGCATCAGACTTTCCATGTCTAATTATAGACCAGCCCTGATCATTTTCACATGGTCAGTTGGTGACATCACCTAAGCCCCACCCCTTTCCAACAGGAAGTCACCTGTTTTTTCTGCTGGATGTTTTACTTTTACTCTATGATAATTTGGGTTTAATCCTGTGCCAACTGACATAGAAGAACATCACGATGAACACTGTCAATACTGTCTGCTGGCTAAATCGTGTGGGCGTGGCAGATCGCCGTTTGCATAAATCACACATGCATCATCCAAAATATACCCAACTTGTTATGATTGACTCTTGTGAATCTCTACAGAGTTCAATAGCATTACATTGTAATTTCACTCCACTGTGCCCCCTAGTTTAATCCATCAACTATATCTCCTCACTCGCCAATAGGCCTGAGCGGCGCTGAGCCGTTCGAGGCTGCTTATACATTATGACTTTTCTGCAGCGGTCTCATAACTCACATCTGCCTTGCTAATGCACTAAGTATAGAAAAAGATCTCTAGTTGGATGTCAGCAGCCATATTCTCACTTTCTCAACCCATATTTGCAATATAACCAGCACCCATTAAATTAAAGAATATAGAAAACTTTATAAAACCTGTGGAATTACTGCGGTGACAGGAAAGTTGGAACTGACAGCTGTGTAGCACACACTCATCACTGGCGTGCAAGTCGAGGCCCTTGTGTTTTAAATGTTTTTGCATAATGAGGTGTTGCTCCAGGAGTAAAACTCTGGCAGCTGCTGATCTCTGTCGCATTTTTTGACACAATCTAGTTCATGTGGAATGTTCTGGTACGCTTGTTGTGAAATCCTCTACATGTTGGAACCTGTGGAGGTTTCAAGATGCAAGCTGCGATCCTGTATTTCAGTAGCATCATATAAGTTTTATTGTTTTATAGAAGGAGACCAGCATGGTGTTAAAAAGAAAACTCTTCTGTGGCATTCAAATCTCGAGCTCCTCACAAAATAGTAAAAAAAAAAAAAAAAAAAAGATTTGACTATGCAAATATTCATTTTGCAATACATTCATGCACATTGTGAACTAATCCTAACAGCTCCTATTTTTTATATTTTGAGGAATCAGGTAAATAACTACAGAACTGTGCTTCCATATTATTTATTCAATAACTGTATCAAAGTTCAAGTTTAACTTTCTCAACTCTGTGCCATGTTATTATGTCATAATAATCTTACTACACACAAAAAAGTGAACATGAACCACATGAAACAACGCGCTCTCATGCGTTTGGGGTTCTAGAAATATTAGGATTTTGTGATGACATCAATTTGTTTTAGTCACTCCATTTGAGCCTAACACCAACACTTAACCTAATCTTACCCAATACTGCTATATTCTTAACCTTAAGCTTAACTCACACCACAGCTCAATCCCTAACCTTTAAAATGGGGATCCAGTAGGAGAAAGTGGGGTAACTGAGGGAGACTAAATACGCTAAGGGAGCTGAACTAAGGCTCAAAAGGAACTGCAAACCAAGGAGAAAAATAAATCTAACGGACAAAGAACGGAATGCACAAAGAAACTTAACAAAAGAACAATGAACTGGAACAGTAAAAGCTAGAGAACATACACAAACCAAAACACAAACACTGGTTTAGTGTGACACTTGTAGCGTCTCCTAGCTACTTCCTTGTTTGGTTTGTGAAGAGGGAAACCAGTGTGGAGTATAGTTCACATTGTGTCCCTGCAGGTTTGCAGGCTTCAACATGAGAGAGGCCAAAAACAAATGTCTGAAGCAGCAGTGATGCAATCTACCTCATAACAGAATAAACAAAGTAGCAATGGACAAATTACCTTTTTAGGAAACTCTGATGGGCTCATTTTAATGCAGTACCTCGACAGTGTTTGATAATATGAAAGCCCTTTGCTGCTGGTGAACTGATAAATTTCCTAACCATTTTGCTTGCAAAAACGAAAGAGAAATGTACGGGGTTCCATTAGTGCTAAAAATATATTTGCGTCTATGTAAGGTGCATGTTATGTGCATTTATGATATTCATATATAAGGGTGCGAACAGCACAACAAGGGCATCTTAAGACACTTTCCAGTGGCAAATTGCTCTCTATAACAGGTTAATGTGTGATTCAGTTCGGTTCTGGTCCAGTGGGGAGATTGCAGCAGCTGCGATTATTTCTCTGCTGATTTGCAGCGACACTCAGCAACGGAGAACCTCGAGATTCTGATGGACTAAATGAACCCAATATTTTATTTCGTCTTATAAATAAATTCTGCTGGCTCAATCATACTGATAGAGACTCAGATCATGAATTTTATAATTTTTTTAAATTCAAACGAAAAATAAAATTCACATCACACCAAGCTAATATTGTGTAGTTCTGGTGTTTTATACTGTCGGCACAAACCTGCAGCTCAGATCTCTGAGCAGCTTCTCTGCTTTTCTCTTTATTACTGCCAATTATTCACAGAAACGAGCTTCTAGCAGCGATGCTAATTAACGGTCGTTCCGTTACAAAACTTAACGGTCGTGTTCCTGTCGCTCATAATTACAATAATCTGTACTGAGCAGCTCTCTGATAGCAGACGGTGTGTCCGTAAACAAGTTTACTAAATATTGTATTATAACCAAAAAGGGAGAAGTAACTTCTATCGTGAATACAGACTAGCAAAAAACTCTACAATTACAATGAAATAATGCTACTTCCGGTGGGCGCCGGTGTTTAACAGGTGTTATGCCGAGAAACGCATGCCTGCCGAGAATTGCATCCCCTTCGCGGGAGCGCGCATCGCTCTTAACTCTCGCATATTGATGAGAAAACGGACTGAAATATGACCGAAGAGGAAACTTTTAAAGATATTCGTAACATTATCACGTTTATTAACCATGTAAGCCCTAAAACGGTGGGTTTTATTTCGCAGATTAACTGAAATAAATACGGTTTTTACACCTTTATTGAGACATATGAGTCGAACGTTTTTCAGTCACCGTCTTATGAAAAATGTTCTCCGCAGCTGGTTTGAAATTCCCCGATCATTCTTTTAACACCTTAACAGCTTAAAACAGAGGCCCATTATGTAGAACATTTTATATAATCCTTAAATGTCTAGTCTATTAATGTACGGGGGATGCATTTTAATTTCTGAGCCTCCCTATATTTGCACCCCCTGTCTATTGTCCTGTTGATATGAAACTTATAGCAGTAGCTCAGAGAACAAGTGTCATTATGTAGAAAAGGTGA